>NW_011627493.1:14778-181085 GCF_000204515.1 Acromyrmex echinatior | reverse complement strand
AAAACGCTACGAATTAATTCCAACACCTAATATATATATATATAGCAATATATATCAAATTTAAACCTGAAGAATTTGAATATGTGCGCATTCTAAAAGTAGGAATATAGCTCAGAACAGATTGCTGACGATTGTTTGTCGCAGAATTAAATTTCAATCAAATGGGACACGAAAATGCAAGGAACTTAATTTGCACTTTTTGCACGATTCGACCTCGTGATTGTGCGTTAAGCTAGTCACACACACTTTCCGTAACAATAATAGTAAGATTTTCGATCAATTGCGTTGCTCGATTCTTACGGTTACGGTTACGGACGACCGAATCGAGCAACGCAATTAGTCGAAAACCTTACTGTTACGGAAAATGTGACTAGCTTTAATGCACATCGCAAAAAACGTATAACCCCCCGTTAAATCGCTTGATTCGCCAAATAGTTTCTCCGAACAGAAATCTCTCCGTTCGATAATAAAATAAATGAACAGTCTTCCACGCAATCGATTTGCTTAGTAGCTTGATATGGTACTATTACAGTACATTAATTCTTATTGCTAATTAGTTCTAATAAGCATCCCGTATAAGCTACAATCACATTTCTCTAAACTAAACCATGGCTGATTAATGGGAAAAGATTAATTGATCAAGAAGAAAATGATTGGCTATCATAGCAAAACCTATCATACCGCCGATATTTTTAGAATTGTCAGTAAATTCGAAAAAAATATCATAATAAAGTAATTTGCTGTCGATGATAAACTTACGAAATGAGGAGAGTGCATTATCGCTTATTAAATCGATAACTGTTTCGAGATTAATAATAGTCACGTAGGAATCGATTTAGTTTCACTATTTCATTGTAGTTCGCAGATTTAGAAAAAAAACTATTGAAAGAAAAATCAATTTTTTTAAATAGAGATTACTTTAATTTGTGATTTTTGATTTTCAATCAAAATTATATTTAATCACTTTATGAGTACATGGAGATATCATATTTTTAATTGATATTATACATCGTATCGCTTCCAAATGATCGGTGCAATGATCTTGTAAAAAAAACGAAGTTAAGTAGAATATGTTATAATAACTTTACGATATTACCCTACTTCGTTTGATGTCTATCATTCATTAAATTAAATCATTATAATTTACTTATTATTATCATAATTATTGTATTATAGTAAAAGTAGAATAAAGAGTATGATTTACTAATAAAACAAAAATTATCTTGATTATAATAATTTAATAGTAATAATCATGAATGTCCCACATTTGAAGTTCCTTCGTTCAAGGCGGTTCTCAGTCCACTGAATGGCATTAGTTATCTTAATCCGAGATATATGAACGACCGGTATGCTAATAACTAATTAAGATGATCGGCTTACCATGAGCTTTTCCCGATCCAGATGAAGCAGATCGCTGCCTTTAATGTCCTTCGATTTGAAGACGTCCGCATAGCGGTATAGATTTAGGGCTGACATCCATTCAACTACGTTCAGCGACGTCCACTCACTGACAGGCTGTGAACAGAGAAACGAGACATAAATCGTAGGTGGGCATCGATGGCACAAGAATCAACGACGACTAATCGAGCCAAGTCCACTTGCGCACGAGGAAGCACGTGTACGCACACACGCGTACACTTCGAGGCATATTTATATGCCTTGCTATTTGCTAATCCCGGTTAGATCACGTGAATGATGAAAAAAATTAATTAAAGCAAAGTAGAGCTGACAAATGAGGCAACAACGTAATAATCTTTTAATAAAATGATTTCCATTATAATTACGATCACGTATTCTATATATTAAAAATATCTGACTTCGAAAATTACTGGTATAATTTTGTATAAACGAAGCATATATAATTTTGTAAAAATGATTTTTTATCATTTTTCAATTTTGAGCGACCTTTCAATTTTGAGTGTCAAATATATTTATAATATACTTCAGATTGATATTTTATGAAAGTAAAATTCATCTCAAATTAATAAGTTAGAGAATAAGACCCCAATATATGAATAAATTAACTAGAAGTAAGAAAACCGCCAATTATAATCGAAGTTAGATGTTGAAATAATATTTTTATATGGATTTTGTTATTATTTCAGTTGATTGTGTTGCAAGTCGAAAGTAATCGGCGTAGTCGTATATCTAAAATAAATGTAAAATATGTCTGTGTAGAAATATTATTTCATCTAACTTTGATCATAGTTAGCGGCTTCTCTTAATTACTTGATTCATTTCCAATTATATTAAATGTCATGCATGTATTTATATCTCGTTAGAAGTAATGTATTAAAATGGTTAAATATAACTATCAGATATATTATAATCTTACTTTTGACAATGGATAAAAATATAATCCGAGAGTATCATTAACAATAAATCGTGTAAAATCCTTTTAAACACGCACATAATTAATCGATTCTTTGCAAGCGGAAGCAGATAATAAGCAAAGAATCGTCTCGTTTGCCAGTCAGATCACGCGCTTATTATCCTCGAGATTTTAAAATAAAAATGCATGATCTTCAGCATCGTCACAATCTATTAGAATTTTTGTCTTTTCGTTACCACAATGATATTAATTTCTTTCTAAATTGTGACTTCAATTGTGAATCGCTTTACAGAATTTTTACGATTCATACAGTCAATTGAGATAATCGTTTCTTCTTAATTGATTGAACTGAAAGAGTGAAAGTCGGAATAAAATAAGATAAATTTCTTCTAAGGTAGATATACGTTTGATTCCAGATATTCTAGTTTCCCCTCCTCCAATAAGAAGCAATTCAATTTAACCGAGTACTGTGCTTTCAGAGATTATCAACATTCTCTATTAATTAACGGATGATATATTTTTATAAATAATAATCTAATAATCTTTTGCAGTGGTATTTTATAACATTATATAATATCTAATAAAATTGCTAATTGTTATTACATTATCAGGTAAAGATAAGCTCCCGATTCACAATTAAGATGTCTGTATTTCAGACATTTTAACGAATTTCATAGTTAGTAGTCATAGTAGTTTTTATAATTTCCTCTATTAATAATACAATAAATCTATCAATTTTAAAAAAAGTTTAATTGAAACATTTAATTTGTTTTTATGTGTATATTCGACATAGTTATGGTTCGATTATATGATACAGGTTATCTCTATTATGGCGAACTCTAGAGAACACCTAATCGTATTTTTCCACATCGTTATGCGATTAATTGATTAAAAAACTAACTGCTATAATCACAAAATAGCATTGCAGTTTATTTGAGAAATTTCCCAAATTATTCTTTATATAAAACTTTCTCTGAGAATCACATTAAAAATATATTTACATATTTATCTATAATAGATAAAAAACAAAAATTAGAAACAAATAAAAGAACATAATTTATATCAGTCTATTAACGTAAAATTTCCATCGATTTTAATTGAATGAAAGATTCAAATATCATCAATAATTTAATTATTGAGTTAAATCCTTGATGATAACAAAAAACAGCTGTACCATCATACAATTATAATATTTCCATCGTATCAATATTTCCATATTAATCTCCATATTAACCATTCTATGATTAATAATTATGACTTTCAGTTAACGATTATTTAATGCATACGTGTGTAACATCTACACGTATTTCATTATTACGTAAATTTAAAAAAAGCAACAAAAAAGAAGAATTATACATTTAGCTAGAATTTTTTTTCACATACAACTCTATTCTCGGTCTGGACAAGTGCTGTTATCCGGTGTCGATCGCGCGAGGATTACGTAAAAACCACGCGCGAGAAGCGTCTCCGGATTTTCTCGATCTCGAAGATAAGGCGCGTCGTTCGTCGAGCACTTAACGCACTACGCGACCGGCCAGGTCCGATTAGATAAATAAATCGAGGCGCGATCGGAAGCGCGGCGGGACGGAGGTGGGATAAGGTGACGCGAAGAGAAGAGAAGAGACATCTCCGTGTGCCTCCAGCCGTTGCTATCGGGTAGCGAGGGTCCGATAAAGCAAAAGCGTAAAAAGTGCGGAAAAAAGAAAACGTAACCTCTCGCCGTAACCCCGAGTCCGCGATATGACGACAGCCGTGAGATAAGCTCTCGCCTGTGTCGTTCCCGTCCGAATAATCCACGCCAGCCGGCAGCGCGTGTTACATCCGCGCGCATCCGTCCGTTCGTCCGATCGACGCGCTCGATTAATCTCCGTCGAGAAGACCGTTTCTTCCTCACCACCGCACACGCTACATCCCACCGACACCGGGCGGCGTGAGAATTAAATCGCCGACGTCGCGAATTTTTGCGACTCAACCCGTTAATCTAGGATGCCTCGCTACGGGTAACTTATTTCGCGGAAATCGTCATCTCTGCGACGGAAATCCTGCCGCGATATGGAGACGTTTATAAAATGCCTTTTCTTCGAAGAGGTTTTTGTAACGATTGATGCTGCACATCTATCTAAAATCAGACGTGTGACCAAAAATATTGTTATTACAAAGTCTGTAAAGTTTGTACTCTTAAATACAAATTTTTATATATATAAAATTGATATGGCATTCGATTATTGACATGATTCGATTATAAACTTATTTACAAACAATTTTTTGTCCACACTGCAAAAAATAAATATACAAAAGAGTTTTATAAATATATAAAAGAGTTGAGTAAGTGTTTTTTTTTTTTACATCCGGAATTCGATTCTGTCCACAATTTGTCCGCATTTGTTGTTCGTAAATTACATTAAAAAATAAATTTAGAGATACTTGTGAAAAAATTTGTGCCATTTTTTTGTTTATAATTCTTTTTGTAAGGTAGTCAACAAACAATTATTTACAGATAATTTTGGATAATACAGACAAATTGTGAACGTTCAAATTCGATATGTAATTTGAAGATACACACCTTTGAGTATCTCTATCAAAATTTGCTCTCAATATATAGAGGAAAGGCCCCTATTATGAGATATCGAGTTTATTTTAGGTAAATGCTAGAAGTCTCTAGGCAGAATTTAAAAAAATAATAGGTTATTTTGAGGGAATTTAAACTTTAAGCTAACGTTACATAAAATTTAATTCAAATTCCATTTTTTTTTGGAAATTAAAGAAATGTAAAAAATGAGCAAATCGCAAAAATTGTGCTTCTAATATGAGATGCCTCGAGAAATCAATAGTAAAACGCAAAGTATATCAGTATTGCAATTAAAAAACTTGATTTAATGTTTCTAAAATATAAACAAATACAGCCAGCGTGCACGAAAAATGAGCACGCGATAGATTATACCCAGAACTCGTTTTCAGATAGTTGGAATCAAGTATCGCAGATATAGACATTCAACGTTCATTCCGGTTATCTTTTTTATTATTATACAATAATATTTATACTTTAGCAACGATTTTCACTATAACATAGAAACATGGATTATTTCATATTAAGAATAACCTGAGTATCTATTACGATTTCCACGTCTTATGGTTTTACGATCAAATCTAACTCTTTTGTAATTAAACAATTCAATATATTTTTCTATTAGTACTTTACTCTATCACTATGTGAAGAATTTATTGCTAAATATTTATTTTTAAATAATAAACAAGGTTTAAATGCTCAATGAAACTTGAAGACATCCAAATTCTAAAATCTTGTTTTACAATGACTACAAGCATGATCTAATAATGAATTTTCTACTAAATAGTTTTCAATCCAAGAGCAATAAATTCATGGACCAATAGATAGCGTTTATTAGTTAGATAGCGTTTATTAGCGTTTATTAGTTATTAGCAGAAACGCCGCTATCTCATCTTAAGCGCCTATCTCATAATAGGGGACTTTACTCCTGTTTGTTTATAATTTATTTTTACAGGATAAATAAGAAACAAATATTTATAAGGAAATAAATACGGATAAATCGTGGACACTTGAATTCTGTGTGTAATGAAAAAAAATATTTAGGAGTATTTAATTCTGTTGTTTATATTTATAAATTCTTTCTGCAGAGTGGATAAAAATTATTTTACTTATGGACAAATGTGAACAAGTTGTGGATAATCCAATGCCTATCAATTTTGTAAAAATTCAATTAAAAGTTTTTCCACGGACCTGCAATCACAACGAATCAACATTCCGATGACAAGAATGCACTAAAAATTATTTTTATATTTAAAATAGAAATTCTTTATATTTAATTAGTTAGTTTCCCTTCGGGGTTCTATTTCAAATTACAATTATAATTGTTTTATTTAACTCATTAAATTTCATTGAAAGAATAAAATTTAAGACTTGTACGAATATTGACTTATAACATTGTCCGTTGTAATGACTCTCGTGCTGCAATTAGACATAAATACATTAGATTTACTCCACTTAATCTGTTCAGTCATCCGTAAATCATAGATTGCCATTACGGAAGTCTATTTCAGTTTTCTTAAATTGTGATAGTTAAAAGACATAAAATGTAATTTATTGCTTCCAGCGTTTAGATGATTTATTTCATTATAGCTTTCACCTATTGATTTTCATTCCATTGGTAAAATAAAAAAGATGCAATTATATACGTAACATATAGTTACGTATAGTTTAAAAAAATCATTAAATTCATATTATTTCTTTTATGTATATTCTTACAAGAAATTGATATTAGAGCAGAAAGTTTTCGATGAATTACCACACTCTTATATCTCGTATTACATTGCATTATATGTATTATTATCATGAAATATATATAATATTTTAAATTAAACTTTAATTTTAAATCTTAATAATTAATTTTATTTTCGCCTTGTGTTAACAAGAACGCGCAGTTTTAACTCGGATATTTTATGCTTTTAACTCGGATAACTTATGTTATCAGCTTTTACAAAAGAAGAAATGACATTCAAATCCCTTTTTTTATCTTTTTTTCACCTATCATAATTTCATGGCAGACGCCGTCGAATTTAGGTCGTTACGCTATCGAATTTCAAGCAGGTCTCGCCCTGATAACGCACATACCATTTGTACGTTTATGTAGAATTCATGATTACAATAGATATAAAATTTATATCCCTAGATGTTTTTCTCTTTCATGGTCGAAAAATATGTGTCTAAATCTTACACTTATATAAATATCAGTGATTCGAATAGGAATAAATTTCTTTTTACATCAAGGCGTCGAAATCGCTATTTTATTTGGGGGGGGAGCAATTATTTATTATAAATTATATTAATTTAATCGCAAAAAAATGCAAGACTTTATCATAATAATATAAAAAGTTTCTTCATAATTTTGTTTACTTAAAAATTAAACACAGTAAAAAAAAAACACAAACACATTCATCGAAAATAAAACGGAAGAAAATAAAATCTCATGTTACAATAAAAAATGCTTTGCGCATCATCGATTTTATGTGCAGAATGGCACGTCAAGATTTTCTGCATTTTATAATGCATCAATCACCGTTGAAACATAATAAATTCTTATCACAAAAAGTATTAATTTTGAGTTTCCGAGCTTGATACTTTCACGTGCTATGTGGTGTCTCGATACAGATGAAGTTTCGATGTCCGATTTTCATTGTTAAATGTTATGTACTTTGCCTTGAATATCGCGCGAGGATTCTGCACGTTTTTATTTCGCCAAATTGTGATAGTGCATGCGCGAAAGATAATTCAATTGGTTTAAAAGCGTCACAGAATCTGCTTATGTACAAAAAGTATAAGTTATAAATAAATCGGTCTATGCTGTAAAATATTAAATATATTAATAAAAACAAAGAGATATATATACTAGGTTATCAAAAAAATTATCTTTCAATATGCATAAAAACAATTTTTGTATAAAAAGTTATTCAGAAACATTTCCTCAAAATAAATCATGTTCGATAGTCATTCATCAGCAGTCTGCTACATTGAAAAACGAGTTTGGAAATAATTATCAAATATTTGATTAACGAAAAATAATTTTACTTTTCTAAATATTTAATAATTAATATCAAACATTTGATTATATTATTATGTTTGATAATACTAAATATTTACAAAAGTAAAATTATTTTTGATTTTATTGACTCTTTGAGGGTCACATTTTTCTACCTGACGGATTCTTGTGAAATTACAATTCTATATTTTATAGGTCGAATCTGAAGTCAGATTTTAAAAATTCGGAACGACAGATCCAATATGACTGCCATATAGGAGTAAATTAGTGTAAATCTGAATGTATATGACTTTTACGAATTACATTTTGTTTTTATCTTTTTAAATTAAATTGAAAGATATAAAAGTCCAAACTTCAATGTTACTTTTCTAAAGTTGCTGGAATATCTGGATTATGCATTATGAATTTATGAAAATGATCAAAAAAACACATTTTTGGGGCGTTTCAACTCCTTTTTTTTGGAAATCTTACATGAAAGATAATTTTTGAGGTATTTGTATGCACCGCATTCTTTTTATTATAAAACAATCTTCCATGATAAAAATGCAAAAAACTTGTTACGTAATATAATTTTTTTATCACAGTAGTAGACTAATAATTTTAGTTAACCGAACATTTGATTGAAATTATTTCATTCAACAATTTGGTAGCTATTATTAGACTCTTTTTTTTCAGTGTAGTTACCGAATTTGATATCGATACCGTTTGAATTTTTTAGAGCAAAAGCATATGGTAGACAAAGCCGACTGTTACAAAAAATAATTAAAATTATGTCATATCCATATGCGTGGTTACATACATTGGTGGTTACATATATTGGATGTTATAAACGATACAATAACCGACCAACATTTTGTCTATCGTATACTCCTACATGCGAAGAATTCACGACAAGCTACCTTAACTTGCTGAACAGTTTCGAATCATCGTCTTCGCAAGAAAAGCTTCATTTACCTATAATTAATAAAACAGGAGTTTGACTAAGTCAAACGGTGCAAAATCAGAACTGTCGGGTATTAAGGTATATCTCGATATCATCTAGATAAATGGTATCGAGATAAAATCTAACAGCTAAGAAACTGGTAGCGAATGATTATTGAACATGATAATCTTTATTTTAATCTCTAAAGTAGATAGATAGTCTAAAGATATAAATTGGTAGGTGGGATGCTCAGTACATCCTAAAACTTTTTTAATTTTACAGTTACATTTCCTAATATAATATATCATGTTATAATTGAATTTACATTAGTTATTCCTTTATGAAATAGAGAAATATATACTTAAAAACTTTTGAATAATTCTCTTTTTTCCTTTTTCAGAGTTTGTAAAAGTTCTTTTTCAAGGTTTTTAAGAAAATTATATACGGCTATCTCACCTATCCACTTGAAGGTTACAGAACAATTGTTATTATTTCTGAATAAATCTATATGCAAAAACCGAAGGATAATTCAGAACTTTTTTGACATTCTAGTATAATACAACTAAAGATTTCACGTTAAAAATTTTCACAAATTCTTTAAACATTATATAATATTTTTCAAAATGTGACTATAACTCATATTGCAATGTATCCTAATAAGATTCGTTTTACTGTTCAGCAAAGAGATCACTTCAAAGAAAAATGAAAGATATTGAAAGACATGAGCGCAACTCAAGTATAATTAATGCGAACGAACGGTACATCATTCGTAACGTAACGAGGAAGCACTGGCTTACTGACCTTGTCCTTGTCGTGAACCTGGCCCGGTAGCGCGTGACCCTTGGTAGTCCATTTGCACAGGTGCTGGCCGCTGTAGTCCGAGCACACGATGTGGAAGCACGCGTGGCACTCTGCAGGACATAGAGAACCGCACATGCAGCAACATAAACTACTATTATTATCATCGCGCACAGTTCGTCTCGTTGCCAACCCTTCGTGGGTGGCTGAGCCCCTGCTACCCTTCGCGCGACCGATCGAGGAGTTCGCGTCGACGCCCTCCGTCACAGCAGGCTGCTGCTGCTGCTGCTGCTGCTGCAGCTGCAGCTGCTGCTGCTGTTGCGCGCTACACCAACACATGTATCGATGAAAAGACACCGGTCTCGCGCACACCGGCCTCGTGAAACCGAGCTCGCTCTCGACACCGTCTACCGTCGACGCCGCGGGCGTCGTCGCGTCGTCGCGCGTCGACGTCGCCGTACGCGATTGCAGCTGCAACTGCTGCAAGGATTGCTCCTCGAGTTGCGCGGTCGCAGTCGCTGCCGCCACCGCTGCTGCCGCAGTTCCTTCTCGATGCTGCCTCGTCGCCTGATTATTATTACTGGTGGTGTACCACCTGGGTGACACGTACGTCGCTGCCGATCTGGACGTTGCCCGCGTGACATCGTACAGCTGACCGACAACGTGATCACTACCGTTGCCATACGTTGCGAGGATCGACGGCGCGGTAGTCGATCCGATGGCGAGACTCTGCATCTGCCGTTGCAGTTGCATGCTCGCGGAACCATTCGACGATGACGACGATGATGAGGTGGTAGACGACGGCGCCACGGCGCCGTTGGTAGCTGCCGTCGTCGCCGATGTGGCGGCCTTGCGCAGCATGTAGTTGTCGGAATCGACGGCTAATAATCGCGACATTACTGTAGACTTAGCCTTGTTGTCGTCGCCCGTTCCAGGACTAATCTTCGGTGAGCCTTTTGATTCGAGCCGGGAGGACATCGTTGTGATTTGCTTATCCAGCTCGTCTGTGCAGGTACCGATCGTCGTATTCGTGTTCGTCGACGTCGTCGTCGTCGTCATTGTCGTCGTCGACGTCGTCATCGCCGTCGCCGTCGGCATTGATCCGGGAGAGAACAACTCCTGGATCCTCGCCTGGTGATGCACTTGCGTCGCGGCGGCCGTGGCGGCCGCAACGGATGCGCTCGTCGCACGCTTCATCGTTGCCGTGACCGATCATCAAGCAAGTGCTCGTGGCAAGACAGCTAAATTTTCCTCGCCGATGATTTCCTCGCAACTGACGCGTTGCTGCTATTCGACCCAGGCGACGAGTCCTGCTCCTCCCGTGGGCCACTCAAGTCCCCCGACATCCTTCGAAGTCTTTGAGATTCGCCGTCCAATAGTTACGTATTCAATCGATCGCGATTCTTAATCATCGGAGACACTTGGATACTCAAGGTCGCTAGCATGATGAGCCGCCCTATGAATTCCCTTGTGCTTCGTTGCCGGCGTTATCTCAGGTTCGCTGATCCTGCGCACAGTGACTGTCGGCCCGAAGAAAATTCTTCAAGGCCGCCGCGAATGTGGCATATTTATTCGGTTAGTCGATATCAGAACGATATCACTCTCTTGCGATCGAGATCTCGTTCCTTCAAGGATTCTTCAACGTGATCTGGTCGGCGATTCTCGGTTGTATCGGCTCCATCGTTATTATTAATAGAGGGAATGCGTGAATAAACTGATAGACAAACTGGGGGAGAGAGTGCGAGTTACAAGGAGACAGACAAGGGGGAGAGAGAGAGAGAGAGAGAGAGAGAAAGAGAAACGAAGATACAAGAAAAAAAGAGAGAGAGATAGACAGCCGCTCCCGTGGGTGTGACCTCGTGTAAATTCGTTTTCCATAAATCTCACTCCTACCACATACTCTCCCGCAGTCGCGCGCGCGGCGCGCTCTCACACACGACCTTTGTATAAACGCCGAGATTCGCTGAGCCGAACGAAACCGGTTTTGTCAAGCAACGACACCGAGCGATTTTCAAGCGTAGCCTCGCGCGAGCGCGAGCGTACGGGAATCCTCGTGGCTTATCGAGCGCGATCCCGGAGTAATCCCGGATGGAATGGAAGGCGATCACCCGTCCGTTTATCTGGAAATTCGTCCCGAACGGATTAATCCGATGGAACGATGCTGCCAGATTATCCTCGAAGCAATTAATAATGGTAGATCAAGTTGAGACTCCAGGTGGATCCACGATGCGTGCGATCGCACATTTCCAGTCGATTTCTGAAACCGATGCCGATCACTCTATCCACTCGCAAGGATCCAGAATCGGCAGTTCTCAAAATGTACACGTGGAAGTCGGAGAGAGTCCTCGTTTCCGTTAAGGAAACCGGCACGGAGCGTGCCAAGTGATCGCAAAACGACTGGATAGGGCGGTAGACAGATCGTCGTGCGCGAACGTGGAAGTCACTCGCAGATAATTGGAATCATCGTGGGCACTAATAGCTTTGAAACAACCGGCTCCCGTGTCCGCCGAGTCAGCGGCTCATCAACTCGAGACGGGAGCCGCTTATCGCCCGGGGTTCGCGCTGATCAGCAAGTAGATCCTCTCCTCTCCTCTCCTCACTCTCCCCTCGCAACTCTCCTTCGTTGCTCCCGTCGCTTCGCCGGCGTTCGTTGTCTGCCGAACGAAGCGAGTAAAACGTGGGTCGCCTCTAATCTCCCTCGATACGACGAAGCCGAGTCAATGTCGGTCGCGACACAGCTCGATCACGTACCACCGGATGGCCCATCAAGGACACTCCGGCTACTTCCTTTCTTCCTTTTGGCTATCTTCTGCCTTCCCCGCACCGTCGTTCGTGATTAAGTCCACGTAGTACCGGATTGTTGATCAAGGACTCGTGTCTTCTCTCGTTGTTGCTTTACGTTCGCTTTCTCCTCCGCAGGGATTTTGTTTCCTTTAATATCTCACTTCCTAGATCTTCTCAAGTTCCTTTGGTCTTCTGAATATCGGTACAATTGGAGTAGCACTAAATGCAGCACCAAATTGTTCGATCGAGAAGCCGTTGATCCGTTTCCTTTCTTTCTGTCCGTCCCTTCGCAGCTTTTTCTCGCGCTTCGCACAACCGACCACTTCGTCCGGAACGGATCACACCACTCGTCCTTATCACGTCCACCAGAAGGCCGCGACTGCCAGCCGTTCGTATCTCGCCGGATCACCACTGCCGTCGTCTCGACGCTTTACCGACCGCGAGTTAGTAGCGACGGAGGAGTCAGAGTCGGAACGGAGTTCGTGTGTACCAAGTTGGCTCGCTCTTTCCCTCTCTCTCTCGGCCGGCAAGGTAGACCTCAGTGACGGACGATCCTATTACCTCCTCTTCTCGCTGTCGACGATTCCGCGGTCGCTTCCACCCGGTAAAGCCGTCCACGTAAGGTATCCTCTCGACGTCAGCGCTGCGACGTCCAACCTCCTGGTCTCTCTCTTTCTCTCTCTCTCTCTCTCTCTCTCTTTCTCTTTCTCTCTTTCACCATCCAACTCTCTCCTTCTTTTTCTCTTTCTTTCTCCTTCTCTTCTTCTCGCACCTGACGCGCGCACTCTACGAAATCGAGTTGGCTACCGGTCGGTGCGGCTTTACCTGGCTTTAGCCTGTTTCTTCTGTCTTAGCGGAGGTCACCGTGTAGACCACGAGAAGAGAAGAAAAGAGAGGAGAGTCGGTCGGTCGATCGGTCGGTCGGTCGATCGGTCTCCGTCCGTCCTCGTTCGCAGGTACTCGGCCGAAAACTCGCCGGCGTGTCCGTCCGCGATCGCGAAGGCGGCGCGCGCACTCTCGTGCACACAGACACGCGCGCGGACGGTACGCACGCACGATGTACGCACGTACGTACGTGCGTACGTATGCACGCAGTTCTCCTCCGGTATGGAAAAGTCCACTGGGCCCAGCACTTTTTGTGCCGGTGGCCTGCCTGCAACACGCGCACACACCTGCACTCGTCACTCGTAACGCATACGTACACGACACCTATCTATTTGTCTATCCTTTGCTCTCTCTTTCTCTCTCGCTCTGTTTCATTCGGTGTCTCTCCTACACTCGGTCGATCTGTCTCTTTCACTCTCTCTCCTTCAGTTTCTCCTCCCACCAACCTCTTCCCCGGTCTCTCTCGGGATCGTTCGTTGCCCGTTCTCTTGTTCTCTCTCTTTTTCTCTCTCTTTCTCTTCCTCTCTCAGGTCCTCTCTCGCGCGATCCTCTCCGCACTGGCCGTGCACAGCCGGTCGGTCTCTACATGTCGAGTATTGCCCGTGAGCCAAGTTCCTCCTTCCCTCCCTCGCTCTCACTCTTTCTTTCTCTCTTTTTCCTCTCTCAGTACATTTCTCTTTTTCTCTCTCTCTCTCTCTCTCTCTCTCTCTCTCTCTCTAGTCTTCTTTAACCCCCGCTCCGTCTGGAGTTCACTCTCCTACTCCAACTGTCTTTACTTGCCGCAGCGCGTGTAGCCAGCGATTCGCACGTTTTGGGCTTTCACTCGGACCGATCCATCAATGATGACGACAACGACAAGACCGGAGCAGTCAGTCTCTCTTTCTCCTCGATTCCACTCGCGGACATATGTACGAACGCGTGGCTCTCCGGGGGACTGTCTCTATGCGATCGTCTACAACGCCCGGAGACCGAGTCTTTCAAGCACTTCCGTCGCCGCTGGACTCCTCTCCTGAGGGAGTCCTCGCTAGCTCTCCTTTCAACTAACTCTGGACGGATGTTCGTTCGTATTTCGGTTCCCCGTTATTGACTCACACCGGCTGATCTACACCGACCTGAACGACACACCGCCTCGTCTACGTGGACGGCTTCTTCCTGGCCGCGGAGGAGAATACCACACCGCCGGCGAGGCGCACAGCTGACCGGCCGGTCCGCCAAGCTCGGTCAATAGCCATAGCCAGCCGCGAGCTGCTGCCGAGGGTAGCTCGTGGTTCAGCGCAACGGTGCTTCGGCAATCTCCGACATTTGTCGGTTCTTCCCGTGGCCTTTACGCTGAACAGACTCGTGCCGGAACGACGCCGGGGCCCCGAGCCATTCGTTTCGGTCCGATCGAACCGCCGGGAATGGAAATTTCCTGCCGAACATTCCTAGGCGACGAGCGGATCGACCGAGCTGGACGAACGAGAATATGCACTCATCGGGAATCACCCGGACTCTCGCTTCAAAATCTACGATATAATTCTAAGGAGCCTTTCAGCATCGAATCGTTGTGATTTACCAAATGATCCTAGTGTTAGGAATCAACGGGTTGACCTCGGTGATGATGAGAATTACATGAATAACAAAGTTTCGGTTTAGATTAAGATTCGATTCTCAACGATCACTCAACGATCGCACAGATTTAATGAAGATTCAAAGATGACAGATTGGTTTGATCAAATTTAGACAAGATAAGAAACTTGTCTTATCTCTATCAAATAAATTATTTTCATTTACCATATCTTCACTGAATTAGTCTGCTAATCAGAGAAAATAGTAAACGAAAGTAATTTGGTGAATTTTGAACGATAGTTTTTCCAAGATATTAGTTATTCCTCATTGATCGCTTCTGACGAAATGATTTCGGAATGGCGGCGGGCTCTCGGAGCACCAAAAAACTCCTCGCTACTCGATGATCGTGTCTGATTGAGCCGGAGCAAGAAGTCGATGGAATCGCTTCTGGAATGTTGAAAATAAGATGCTTGACTGTGCGAGCACGTTGTGTTTGAGACGCATGCACGGGGCGTGCTTTAAGGGGAACTCAGTCGCGCATTTTCTGACGTGCTCCGAAAGTCTTTGTCTCTGTAGCCTCTTCTAGAAGACGTCCTGGAAAAACTGGAGCAGTTTTCATTTTGTCGCACGGATTTAACCGGAATTTCATAGTAAAAAGGATAAGTTGAAATCTCGAAAAATAAATTTCGAAACTATTCTTCCTTTGCACTCAGTTCTTCAACGACGGCTAAATTTTCCAGACAAGTTTCTTATAAAAAAAAGATTGACATTGCTTCGATATTCTTTTGAATATACCCTTACGCACAGATTCAATTGCGAATAAAATCTCGTTTTGAATTGTATAACACGATCTGAAGGATCTCTCGTTCCCACGCTGAGATCTTCGAATGAAATCTGGTTCAGAATCCGTTATGTCATCCTGTCAATTTTTCTACAAAGCCGTGGTATCCATTTTTTAAATTGAAATCAATTTTTCGGTTTATCATGACGATAAGACAAATCGATTCTTCGTGATAACTTCACGCACGACAGCTTCGACGATGAAAATTCGATTCGTTTCCATGCGAGCTTTTCGCTGTAGCTTGCGTTTTTTTCGCGAATTATTTGTTTAACGAAACAGCGGCGGGCGCGCGCGAGAAAACCGCTTCGCAACGGATATTGATCGAGCAACGAGAGCGAGCGTTGACATGAATTTTATAGTTAACGTGGCACGCATGGCTGGCGGAGGTTGATAATGTGTTCAATCAAACCCACGCGTCATTAAACAAATAAATCTCAAAAACAAAGACAAATTTTGCTTCAAAATTCATAAAGCAAGATATACATATATCGACTATAAAAAAAAATATTTTTTTCAAGTGTCTCGATATTATAAAAAGTAATCAAGAAATGATTGCTGATTTAATTGATTCAAATTAATGAAAACGACACTTTGTCAGCGTCGATTAAAAGATACCTCTCCTCAAACATTTATAATACCGTTTATTATATTTATTATATTTATTATATTTATTATATTTATTATATATATGATTTTACATATAATGAATTTTAATACTAGTACAAGAAAAATTATAGAGTAGTTGTTTTGCAACATTTATTATCAGAATATCTAGATGATAGGAAGAAACATTATAATTTATCAAAAAATGAGAATGCACTTGGAAAAAAAAATATTGTCCACTTTTATCTGACATGAACGTTGACACTTCCTTAATCGGTTATCTAATATAATACGATCCAAGCGATTAATGAAGAATTACTGTCGAATCATAATCAATCTACCAACTGAGGCTCATTCTTATCTAAGACCAGTTGCGATAAAGGATCAAACACTTGTCTATAATCGCTCACATACAAAGATTGCTATTAAATAGACAATACGGCACGATCGCGTAACGAGAGAATATATATACATTAACTCTATTACGTGCATCAATAGAATTGACTCAGTATTCTATTTTTGAAGTGTTTCGATCCTTCTTATAAAACTCATTCGTGTCAGACGCAATTCTGCCATTGTCGAGACAAATATAAATCTTTATAATATTTTTAAAGATGTTCTTTACGATATATCATTCATTGTAAAGAACAACAATGAGAAGTATATATATCAAAAACCTGCTTGAAAACTTAATTAATGTAATCAAGATCAAAGCCATCCCAGATGTTTGATGATTAATAAAAGAATCATATCTAATTATATTTAAAAAATAAAGAAGTCTAAGAATGACTCATTTTCTTCAGAACATCCCATCCCTCTTTAATCCCTTCTTTGCACAAAGGATACAAAGGCTTCACAATGCTTTTAGTTAATTATATAATCCTACTTAAAGATACTCTAGCTATCTTTAAATCATATTTTTCATTAGTTCCTACCATAGATAAAAAAATTCATTGTATTAAGAAAAGTAAATATAATGCAACACATTTGTTATTCTTCGCATTCACGTTTTAAATTATTTTTAAAATCTACATGCACATTGTTCAATATGTATAATATTTTGTTATTATTACATAATACATATAATAAAATAATAATACAGCGTGCGTGAATAAAACATAAAAATAAGTGATGTTATGTTACATTGTTAAGCAAATATATCCAATGAACATTTTCGAGTGATCCGAGAGTTTTAATTTTCCGGTCAGTTAGGTGGAAGAAAGCGAAGACCGGCTAACGAGGCAATTTAAATCCGAATTTTGAGAATGCCCTCAAAGAAAGGGAGACACGAGAAGATCCTTTGATCAAACTTGTATACTCGATCGAGCGTTAACGTTGATACCTTTTCGAACGTTTGCGTGCATTATTTTGTCTTCTCATTTTTCAAGCCAAGGATCTATCAATTGCACTTCCCTGCAACCTGCCATGAAGGTTCTTATACAAGCGGACCTGGCACTCGTTCTTATCGTAAAAGCGCGCTGCGTGGAACGGGACGCAGGCGGGCGAACGAAGGGACAGGGAAAGGGACGTGAAAGTGAAAAGCGACTTTCCAAGCCAGCCGGTGCGGTGTGGCGAAGGGCCCCCGGCGACGAAGGATGATCGAACCCTGCGGGCGAGCGCGCGTGCGCACCACGACAGGCACGTCCTGTTCAAGGTCACAGGGCCGCCCACGCCGCACAGTCGTCCCTTCGCCCAGCGAAGACCCGGTGCCCTTTATTGAAATTCGGCGGATCGATTGTCGTGATTGTGCGAGAACGCCCTTCCTCTCTTTCTCTTTCTCTTTCTCTTTCTCTTAATGACGCGCCCTCTCGATGGTTGCGAGGATAGGTTTAAGCGTGATTACTTAGCGATATTAAGGCATTTTTATTTTGAAGATTATTCGAGTGCGATTCACATCTATTGAAAAGAATTGTAACGTGTGGCTAAATAATGTGAGGAAATAGAAGATATTTCTCTTAGAAGGGTCTTCTTAAAGGATCTTTATTTCAGAAATGCATGAATCGCGAATTTTATATATATATGGATTATTTAAAATGTCTATTAGTAATAAGGCTGATAAAATTTTAAAAAACTGTAAAGAAAAAGGGCTACAAGCCAAAAAATTATTTTATAAAATTAACATCGTTAATGTAGAAGTTGGAACGTAAGTAAAGAAATTATATCCTTTAGTTAAGATTTAATATGCAATGTGCTAGCAATAAACAAACAAACGTTTCGATCGCGACCGGATCATTATCAATGTTAAAACATATAATATTACAAACGGTAAAAACAAAACATAATATATACTTCGCTCTCTCTAACAAACAAACGCTGGCAACATAAAAACGATAACTAAATAATGTCAGATAATTGCAATCAATAATTGATTAGCTTGTAATGTCCTAATGTCCTTTGATATAATGTAAATTGGAGAATATAATATGAAAATGAATTTAGTCCTTTGATGTAAAAACAAAAATTCTTCAGTCAAAAATTAAAAGTGTTTCTGGCGCAGAAAGTCGGTTAAAATTAGAGACAATGCGATAAGAATAAAACAATATGTTGTCTCTTCGGTGTTATGAAATATATATTTTTGGTATTATGGATTATTTAAGATATCTACAATATAATTTCGCCAAATCAAATAGGCGTCTAAAAGTCAAACAAAAAGTTATGTAAAGTGTTTTTTTATAATTATACGTTGTTGTCAAATTTCCAACTTTTCAAAAACTTTAAATATATATTGTATTTTGTACATATAAAACAATCTTGATTAGAAATTACATAAAGAAACAATGAGTTCTTAGAATTAGACTTAGATACCTGATATGAAAGATTAGTTACTAAGAAAATTTGTACGTATGTGTGCGTGCGATATTGATGTAGTAGTATGTAATGATGTGTCAATGACACGTAAACCGTATAAGTATATAATCTTATTGAATCGATATAAAACAGACGATTTTAGAATCTCCTTAATTAAATAGATCTTACAGATCCAGCACCAGTAACTTACAAATTTTGGTGTCAGTTTCGAAGAGTTAATTATTTCGATAATCAGGAAATTTTTATTAGGGATAGTCTGTATCACAGACTATCCCTTAATAAAAAAAAACCGAACGCTATTAATGTTTTCTTTCCATCTATGTAACGATAACGATCAATGATTGCATCGTTCGTGTCAGACGCATCATTTTGCATTCTCATCTGATACGATTTGCAAAACGCACTATGAATCGCGTTCCGCGGCGAATTCGCAATTAGATATCTCTAATCTCACGTGAGGCGCTCTCACGAATATCGCATCCAATAATATCCAATTTTGTACTGTTCAAACCGACAGCCGAAATAACATCCGACAAAAAACCCGAAGATCCTGAATGCCTGTGGCGGGTGTTTGCCCGCGAATTGGAGTGGCGCCGCAAATTCTGATCGCAAATTCTACCGATCGTGACGCGAATTAGCAAGTGGTCGATTGATCGCGCATCCGCAAAATCCAAGATCGATCCACAGAGTGCGTTTCACTTTGCTCATTCAATTCTAAGCAAAACGAAAGAACAGATCCATATTTATATAGGAAGAACAAGTTTACTGAAGTATCTAAAAATTTAATTAGATACAGATTTAAAATAGTTTTGTTGGACTGTCAAAATAATATAGCATAATGAGCAATACTGCAAAAAGTTTTGTTATTTTAATACTAATTTGAGCGTCCTATTATATATAATTATTTTGATAGTCTAACACAATTATTTTCAAATCTGTATCTATATAGCTAAATTTTTATATACTTTAGCAAAACTGTTCCTTCAATGTAAATATAATTAAAAAATCGAGTTTATAAATACTACTATGGTTTTTACAATTTATAGGAACGTAAAATTTATGCATACGTTTAAACTTTACACACATACACACACACACACACACACACACACACACACACACACACACATACACACACATGATAATAAATCTCGATTTATTTCAGGCTCGTTATTTAAAATCAAAGGACAAAGTATTTATCGCTTGTCATTGACAGAGAGAAAAGAACGTAGAGAAAAACAATTTTGTTTCTCCTCTACTCTCGTGTATACTTGTTTATCGAACTTAAAAATACCCAAAGATCCCAAAGGGTTAGATGCTTCCGTGTCACAGCCAAGATAAATAGCAAGGGAGAGCGCTTGTTTTCGAAGCTCCAGCGAGGTTCGCTCGCAGGTTGCATGTGCAAACGTGATGCGTGTGGTACGAAAGTATCGCGGGAGCAAAATGGAGCAAAAACGGGCCGTCCACTCTGTATTATACGGGAGCGGCCGTCCGCATCGGTGCTGTGCTGTTGCATTTAATGATCGGCGGAAACCGCATCGTGCCCGTGTTATGCGAGTGATCGTTACGTATTTTAATTTAAAGTATATAGATGTATGAAGATCCCATCTCCAAGTTTGTCACGCTTCTTGTCACTTACAAAAAAATTCCATGACAAATAAATGCTTTACGATTTATCAAATCCAAAACCGTGAACTGTTAATTGCTTCTAAATTTAATTTAATTAATTGCGTATTAAATCCGTGCATATTAAATTTGCTATTTTTTATTTTTCAACTTTTAGATTAAACCAATAATTCTAAAATATTCAAATATCGAGTTTCAAATAATTAATTTTTGCATTTCCAGTTCGTCATGTTGAAACTGTCATTTTGAACTTTTAAAATTTTCGCGATTTGACTTTATATTCGTAATTATCCAAGTGGGAAAATAATGCTTTAATAATGTTTAATGACGTTTTAATAACGTCTTATTAAAGATGTCATTAAAATGTTATTAAGATGTTATTTGACATCACTTTACTTAGGTATTGTGTAGCAACTCTAAAAATCCTTTGTACATCAAAATTCAAGAAATCGTATGTAAGAAAAAATGTATCTTTTAAATGATTAAAAAAATGAATTTAATTAAATTAAAAACTAAACTTTTCACTAAAATCAGTCAAGAGTATTGATACTAGATGGATGTGATAAAGTGTCTGTATTTTTCGTGAGTAAAAAATAATGCAAACTAGAATAAAAGCTTATTATAAGATTATTCATCCGTGTTTCAAAGACTTTTTTTTAAGATGACGAGCTCTAATTAATTCTAATAATTTGTTAATTTTTCTAGGTATTTTTCATTACAACTTCATTAGTTGCAATAAATAAATGACTTAAATAAATATAAATATTTAGCGTTTATATTTACTACAAGGAAATATTAAAGAAAGAGAAAAGATACCTTTTTTTTTTAAAAAAAAACGTAGTAAATATTCAAGTAATATAACTTCTTTGGTACAAATTTATTAGTCATGAAGTGACACGAATTATAAGTAGAAGTTAGCTATACAGAACAAATGTAAATTATAAAATACTGAAGAAAAAAGATTGAAAGAATTACGGAATAAAGAGAATATGGAATGTACCACCAACTAGTTTATAATATCACTTTATGTATCGAAAATGTGTACGCATTTTGTTATCAAAAGTCATTTGATTCAATTATGTCATTTAAAAGCCACATTCCAAGAGTTCCAAGCTAGACTGAAGCCATACAATTATTACTAATGTATTTCTTAAAATTATGTAAAGAGAGTACACACCTGTAAAACTATCTGCTACCTACAAATTTGAAATGCAGCTTTTACAACAACGCAATAAACTATGACCAATGGCCACGTTATAATGTACAAGCACACTGTGAAGAAATAATTTTACTAGTCGCCAGAATGTAGCGCAAACTACATATATAAGATATTGTGGTGTTTCAACTCCCACCTATTCCATAACCACCTCTTTTCTTCTATTGTCATATGAGAATCGATATTTTTAATATAAGAAAATTTTTTTATTCTCTCTCTCTCTCTCTCTCTCTCTCTCTCTCTTTCTCTTTCAAAAATACAATTATTTCTCATAAGAATTATTTTCTTTATTTTAAGAAATATATAAGTATTCCCAAAAGAGAACATTTCCTCATTTTTACTTTATATACTTTTATGAAACACAAGTTACATATAAGAACATATTTTTTCCATTCGAGAAAACGTACGATAATAGCTTAAAAAGTTATTTTCCTAAATATCTTAAAAATAACTATTAAATAATGAATTGTTTCTTAGAAACAAATTTTACTTAAAAATAATTTTTTTTCCATGAACAAATTTGTTAGCCATAGAGTGACACGAATTATGATAGATAGAAATAGAAATTCTTTAGTTATACAGAACAAACTACATAGAACAAACATTTACAAAATTACAAAATACTGAGAAGAAAAAAGATTGAAAGATTTATGGAATAAGAAGGAGAATATGAAATGTACCACCAACTAGCTTATAGTATCACTTTACATATCAAAAATATTTCATATATTTTAATATACTCAATTAAAACCTATATTTTTTTAATTGTACGATATGATAATATATCTTTTCATATATTAAAGTTGTGTCAATTATTTTTTAAAAATGCACACGATAAATATGAGCATAACCTGATTTAAGTCCTAATCTCTACTATAGCCATTTAAATCGGATTTCCTCTCGACGCATCGCACTACTCATCAACGTCGTCACGCGTTCGCGGTATCGTGATTATCTTTCATCGAAATGTCGAGTCCTATCTACACGGCTTTAATCGTCGCTGTATTAATACACGTATAAAGACATGGCACGACCATGACGAAGCTAGATTAAATCGATCCACGAAAACGTAATAATTTTGTGATTTTTTAAAACAAGCTGATGCCTCTTTTCTCTTTTTATTAATTTATCAAAATAAATCGATCCTATTAAGACAGATAAAATTCATCAATTTGCTCGATCATATTTTAGGTTTTCAAACAAACTGCCACTATAGATCAACTTTTCAACTTCACTATCAACTTTTGCAAGAACCATGCGATTTAGACGAGGACACGATAAATGCGAATGCTACTTAGCAGTTTCGACGAGTGAAATTCAATCGTGCATTCGTTCGTGCTAGCTTAGCATTAATTTATCTGTACCGAGAAATGTCCATCATTACGTTACAAAAATCATGCTCAGCTACTGTTATTATAACCTAGATTTCTATGTGTCTCTATTAAACACCCATCATAAGCAAGACTAAAGAGATGTGAAGGAAACAGTACATAAATGTGACGTAAAACTTTTTTATCTGTTTATATAATTTATCTGAAGCATTATCTTCTCTATAATCTGACTGGAAGTACACTGTTTGTTAAAATCAAAACAGTTATAATTTCATAATAAATTATGAAGATAGACGATAGATAGATAATTTATTCCAATTAATATATTTAAAGTTTACAAAAATACAGCAAGAATAAATAATGAAGTAATTACGTGTCTCTATAAAAAGTGATTGGAATTGGAAATTTATACTCTCACAAAATCAATGTTACATTATACTTATAAAATAATTTAATAAAATCAATATTTAATAATTTTATAATTTAAATAAAAATTTTATCTGATTTTATCTTAATTATTTTTTTTTAAATATGTACAATATATTTTTTTATTAAAATAATTTTTGGTCCAGATTCTAAATCGTCGACAAACTTTTTGGATTATTTTCAAGTGCAGTATAGAAAAATAATTTTTTCATATTAGGTGTTGGAATTAATTCGTAGCGTTTTACAAGTGATGGGAAGTACTTTCATTAATGTATTTTTTAATGCTCATGTGAAATAAATAACATTCTTTCATTAAAAAACGCTACGAATTAATTCCAACACCTAATATATAACTTTCCATTTTGATACAAAATACTTGTAATACATCACAATTAAGTACAATTAAAAATGTACAGATTCTTCGAGACATCCTTCGCGAGATGCAAAAATTACCCCGTTTAATCACGGAAAAAATTAGACAGCATCGATACGATGCGAGAAGAGTCGAAATCCGCGTTATCTTTTATCTTTTATCTCGATCGTGCACGAATGTTGCACCACCCGTATACCTTCCGTAAATCGATCGCCGTACTTTTTAGCGAGGATTGCCGCTGGGGCAGAAAAACGTCGCATCCGATGGATCGTCATGTTGCAATTTACAAAATCGCGCGACGAGAGGCCGAGCGAGGAATCGTTAACGCGTCGCGTTACAATGGCGTGACGTTACGTAACTCGCCGAACTACCGTATACCTCGAAATATCGATAATTAGACATGCAATCGCCATCGATGACGAGTCCCTCGGTTTACCGTGGTGATATTTATCGTATTCGTAACATTCTTAAAATTTTGCCGAGCGGCAATAATTTATTCGCTGTTGTTGCTGACTCGATTATTTATCGAGAAAGAAAAGGAACAATTTAAGCGAATAAATTGAGATGCCATCAATAAATTTAATTTAAATCTTGTCGTACACAATAATACAGAAATAATTCAAATGACCGAATACCAAATATTAATTGGCGCATATCCACAGCTTGTAGAGCAATTAATTAAATATACAAAGTGCATCAATTATCGTCTAATTAAAAAGATAAATAAAAGCTGTTATCCCGTTCTGTTTGAATTACACAAATAAATATATATATTTTTTTTTATTCAATTTATTTCATTCTTTAGTTATTTTATTCGCTTAAACGGATTAATTCAACGCTAATTAATCTGTCATAATCGTCGGACGCGTCGACGAAACAATGAGGCAAAAAGGTTTAAATGGCGATTGTCTGTGGAAGACTTTCGATCGCGAGCGGCTATCCCTCGACCCTTAACCCGGGGAATCCCGAATTTCCCATAGCAACGTGACGGTGCACTCCATTACCCATGACCTCCGCGCCCCGAGCGCGCCTCCGCTGCGCTGCCTCTGTATCTGCGAATCAATGCAGCTCCGTCGCGTGCATCCCGGCATTCCCCGAAACGCGGCCGTAGGCTAATTGCAACGGAAATTACGACGAAAGAAAATCGTGCGCACGTCCACGTACGCCACGCCATTCGCCGCGTTCGTCGTCGTCGTCGTCGTCGTCGTCGGAAGGGAGATTCGCGTTTTCGAAGCGCGTTTTCGAGGCGCGTTTTACGAGCTAGATGTACCTCTCACAAGCCACACTGATCGATTCCGTGAAATAAAAAATATAGGGAAAATTAATTGGACATTACAAATTAACGTAAAATTTAAAAATTTATCAAAAGTGAAATTAATCACAGAGAATCCAGTTTCTGACAATTCAAATGTAACTTATATTCCCTATTTATCAAAACTTGAATTTTGCATTAGAAAAATCATATTTGTGTTTAGCTACGAATAATGTAGAAGGTAAACGCCATTAATTGACATGCACGCTTGTTATGTCGAACATCGTAATAGCCATAGAACTATTTTCGTATTAGACGTATTAGACGTATGAAGCTTGTTAGATAGCTGAATCTAATATTAAATGCGACGCTAAATAGATAAAGGAATAAATACCAGCTCACATTTGCAGTGTATCTCGAGTGTTTCTGATTTTCCAACCTTCGTTTATGACGTTAAAAAATTCGCAGCCGGCAATAAATAGTGAGTAATCAAATAAAATTTTCAAACCCCAACGAATAGAAAGAGGTACCGCAATGACTAAATAAAACATGTATATTCCAGAATGCATCGACAGATGTAACGAAGTCGAGTAAAACGATAATCGAATTTGGACGATGATCAAATTCTCATCACAGATCGATCGAGATTTATTTCTTTGTGATGCAATATATCACACATTTTCAACTAGGATAATTAATATATCTAAGAAGTGAGAAAATTTGATAAGTATACAAAAAAGTTTTATTGTACGAGTTTTTTCTTTCGTGATTTCTTATTAAAAAAAATCTGTATACTCTTAAATAACATTCTGATATAAATTAAGGAATCTAACATCGAGATTTAAATCGTTCATATCGAAACGATGCCTCCAAAAAATTTCAAAAATTTCTATTTAACATAAACGTTATAAAAGGGAATGTTTTTTAACAAAACTTCTGTAAAAATTCTGTTTACGTGTAAAAAAAAAGTTATATACTTAAAGAAAAATGTACTAAATTTTAATAAATTTTAATATTTATTTAAAGTGTCAGTTGAATATTTATTAAATGTAAACGTATATTTATTTATAGTATAAGAACCCATTAATTTAATTATTAAATTTTTTATTCAGCAAATATTTATTTCTCATATTCAAACGATTATTTATTAAAATTTAGCAGGTACATTTTCCTCTCAGTATAGATACGTTACGAAATGTTGTTCTATATTAGAACACATTATATTTGTGTAAACGTTTATTTTTAAGCAAGGCGTATATTTAAATGCCATTATGTATCACATGAATTCAAATTGACGATAAAAGCGTTGTATAGATCATTGTGTTATATAAGACATTATACATATATACAAAAAAATTAATTATTAGACAATGCACTTTGTGCAGGAAAAAAATACAATCTGTATTAGTGATTACATTAAAACATACATTAAAACATTAGCATAGAAAAGTACTCAATCGATATTCATTATTAACTCGAGGCAGAAGTACGCTTTCAAATATGGGAGTAAAATAGATTCACAAAAAGCGCCTCAAGCAGACTAAAGTACGCATTTATCGACAGATGTCGAAGGATAAAATAAAGTCAAGACTATTATCTTTCATTATAATTCAGATAAAAATAAATTCTCGAATGAGTGCTGGAAACTAGTGCAAGATAAAACGCCTTGAAGTGACTATGCAATTATGCATTTATGAATAGATAAATAGATAAATGCTATAATTAATAATCAATTTTTAATTAATAATTAATACATACATAAAAATCTCTCTAACGAATCAAGTTGCTAATAATAAAATACGATCTCAAAAGAACGCCTCGAGGAGAAGCTTCTAATTTAAATGTAAAATAAATAATTATTCTTACTAACACGATTCATTAATTAATTTAGAAAATAAGAAATAAAATATAAAATTAAAATATGTAAAATTAAAGAAAGAATTATATAATTAGTTACAAAATATAAATTTTACCAAGGTCAACATTATATTAAATAAACAGAAAATCCAAATTTACTTCAAATTTAATTTGTAAAACTTTTTTATTTATAATAAATAATAATATGATAAATTTTTGGTTCAAAATTTTAATAAATTTACAAAATGAGAAGATTAAAAATAAAATTCATAAAAAATAATGTATTTTTAATTCATTAATGTGTCTTCAAAGGCATAGATAAAGCAGAAGACTGTCAGGGGTAGTTCCAGGACGATATAAGGACATGTCGATGTGAAGGCAATGTTCCAAAAGAGGGAACTCGCTCGCGCGAACTGGACGAGTTAATTTTAGTTTAATCGACCGACTTGATAGCGAGCTCGCGTACGAGCGGCAATGCACGTACACGACGATGAGCTATACAAAGTGTCACCGAACGGACGCGTCCCGAGGACAAAACGCGTCTTCGATAATAAATATCGCGTAACCTACCAACAAAAATTACGTTTTAAAGAACATCAGAATAGAACGAAGAACAGAAAAATATTACAATATATTATACTTTTATAAACAAGCGTGTGTGCCAATGCACTTGGCGCGGTATTTTCTTACGTTTATATAAGACGGAAAGCAGCTGATTACAAGTGGCCAATAAAGCATGCTGTATTATATTAACAGTATCAACGATATCTCAATGACCGAGAAGACTAAGAAAAAAAAAATATCTCAGGAAAGGAGATATCGTCGTATGATCGATATGCCAGAAGATATACACGACTGTCAAAGACAAATTGCATATCGCGACTATACATGCGTCGGCGGGTTACGTGCATACGTGCACATCGATGTGAGCCTCATTTTCCCCCACCGTTCAATCTATTTCCGAGTTTTCCGACCCTTGGACAACGAGCGACGTCATCGACGCCCAGGATACAAAATCCTTGACAAGCACAGTAGCTGGCCAAGGCCGACGTTTCAGCGTGTCGAGTGCGGTAGCGCGTTGAGAGAATTTCAGAAGTGGTTCTCTAATATCGATTAGAGCTCGACTGAGGATAGAGGTATAACTGGGGATTTTAGACGAGCGAATTTATTCAAGACTTCGTGATCGCTTTATCATTTTGTTTTGAGTTTAGTGATTGATATGATTTTGATAAAGGAAAATCGAGCTTATTTTTAGGAAAGCTTTTGAGAACTCGCTCCTGAAATAAGTATAAAGTCTGAATTTAATTTAATTAAACTATCAATTTTTTAAATGAAATCTTTGTCATAATATTTGAAATGAAAATTTTTTAATATTATTCTTCGATATTCTTCGATTTTCTTTTATCGTGTCGTTTAAAAGTTTATTGTCGTGCTAATTATTCGTTTATGTTTTGCTTAATACACGCAAGATCATACAATATACTAAAGTATAAAAATATAAGTATAAATGCAGCAAAACAAATATCGATGCGCGAGAATCAATGATATCTGTCATGTCATTTTAATTATGAAATTTTATTTATGATTCATAACTTCTCTGAAAATCATTTTCTGATACTTCAAAGATATTATAATTTCTAGCAGTGCCCAAAAATATTTCCTTTCACGAAAGGAGTTCTCATTCTTTCCGAAATGAAAAAAAAACTAATTCAATCAATCAAAAAAAAAGGAAGAAAAAAATAATTTCCGATGTGAATCTTTTTTTTTACACACACCCACGTAAAATCGAGATTATTTCTCAGATAGGATGTTACGTTATCTATGAATGTAGATCATTCAATTTTTCGATCTGCACGCTTTCCCTCCAATCCGGGTGTGATCCATACGCACATCAATCTTCGAGGGGGTGAGATAACCGGAGTTATGGGGTATAGATCATTGCGCTAAAATCGGATAAACGAGGATGCCAGTTGAGTTTCCAAAAAGAGCAAGAGAGACAGTGTCGCAATGCAGATCTCCCCCTTGTCGCGATAAAAATGAAAAAGTATCGCGCGATCTTCGATTTTTCCCAAAATAATTCCGACTCCATCGTAGATCACAAATGCCGGCGTTATTAAGACGTTACACGAATAAGATTAACCTGATATGGTGGACTCTCGTCGCGTTATCCGATGGCAGAGAGCAACGAGACTCGCGAACACTTATCGTTATGTAAAGATCACGGATATCTTTATGTACACGTGCCCAATAAAATTATTATTTATTTTTGTAAGTAAAAAAAATTAGCTAAAAATTTTTAAATAAATTAAATATTATTTAAAGAGCGTCATGTATGAGAGACACTTGGCGTCTATCGACTAAAGTCGACGGTAGTACTGAAGAAATTAAGGGGAATATTCTATCTCTACATGAGGATAAGATTAAGATGTATGGATGTCATTATATATAAATAAGACAATTTCATTGTCATGCCGTAAGAGAAAAAAAATTAAAAACGTTTAATCAATTATTTTTTATCTATAAACAAATAATAAATCAAGAGCGCAACATTTATCATTCGTTCGTAGGTAAAAATTCATGGGTATCTATATTTTTCCAGGTCTGTGAATTATTAAAATGAAGACACTTAAATTGATTAAGACTGATAATATTTATAATAAAAAAAACAAGATTAAGTGATACCGTATCGATATAAACAAAATCAAATATACTTATATCATACACATACACGCGCGCGCGCATACACACACACACACACACACACACACACACACACACACATATATATATATACAGTGAGTGCAAAAAGTATTCGTACAAGGAAAATATTTTTTAAAAAAACTTTATTTTTAAAAAGTAAATATTATTCAGCGAAAAATGAGTCATCGAATTGATGTCGAATCAATATAAATACGATGATTTCAATATCAATTTAACGTCGATCAACGTTTAACTGACGATCATTTCTTGTTGAATAATTAATCATTTATTCATAAAGAATAAAATAGACTGTATTTCTTAAAATTATATTATTACCAAAAGATGTGTATTAATTATACAAAATATATCATTTAAAAAATAAGCGAAAATTAAAAATTATATTGTTTGAATACTCAAAAATTTCGTACAGACGAGAAATTTAGCTTCTAAAATCAGAATACATGCGAAGCTCGTTTGTTTATGTTAAAACAGAACGTATTTTATTGTATAAAAAATTATTAATTAATTAATATTTATTTTCTACAAATAAGACTTTCTTATAATAAATTTCCTTGCACGAATACTTTTTGCTCTCACTGTATACATATTATATATACATATCTTTATAAAAAAATCTAAAATATTTTAATATTTTCTAATAAACATGTAGATTTATTTTATATTATTAAAATTTTATAAAACATCGTGCTGTTCATACAATAAAATGCTATAATATACGTGATGCTGTAATGAATCATTAACCTAAATCGTTTATTGAAAGAATATTTTGTCGAAACATCAAAATGATTATGTAAATTCGTTGCTGGAATATTAAAACTTTTTGCAGCATTGTCATCAACACTTAATAACTATTCAGTAAGTATTACATACTTATTTCGATGGTTTCCAACAAATTATTTTTAAATTTTATAGCTACTTAGATCTTATAACTTTTTTAAATACTTCAGCAAAATCGTTCTCTCTTTTTTCGTGTTACATATAAAACTTGAAAAATTCTTAATATCTTTCTGAATTATAAAAATTATGCTGTACCATTTTAGAAAATTCTGCTTTAACACGATACTTCATTTGCCAATACGCATTTATATCTATAATAGACTGGAGTCGTTTCAATGCTACTTCCGTGACGATATTAGCCGGCAATTTTTCTCCGTTAATTCGCGGCGATTTGCGTACGCGATCATGTAAGAGCGATTCTTGCGGGCGGTAAAGGACTCCTCATTACAGCCAGCAACGTCTAATTAGTCCGCTCCTCTAGAACACGGCAGCACATACAGTAAATTACGTCAGGCTTGTGCATTTTTCCGTCGCTTTTATTCGTGCGGCCGACAAGATGACGTCGGGATATCTCCACGAGGCATTAAGCTGCATGACTTGCGAATCCGCCGACAGATCTCGGCCCACTGCTCCCTTTTCGGTACGAACACTATAGTGACTGGCGGCAAAGGTAATATCGCGACGCGAAAGAAGAAGCGCAATTTTGGACTCATCGTAGAGACGCACCAGTGAGCAGCTGATTAAAAAAATATCGTTAGGTAACTCAATCTTTTTGCCAAGTTGCAATGTTATTTTCGTCACGCATTTAAATGTAAAGTAACAACGTATGAATCACGTATGTATATTAGACTATATAAAAGATGCATAGTTTAAGAGTAAAAAAGTTAATAAAGAAATTTCTTATGATTTTTTTTTTAATAAACATTTCTTGTTTGAATGTTCTATGTGGAATTGAAAATTCTTAAACCCATTTTACAATTACGTAAGCGTAGTTGTAAGAATTAATCAATCAGTCGAATATCTCCTCATATTTGACTACACTTAGAGAAAGGTTTTTTCGATTAAAAAAAAATGTTTCTTTACTATATATTAAAGAAAAAATTTCTTTGATTTGTGAACGTCATTTCTTGGATTTGAACGTAATTTCTTTAAATTAAATAAATTTTATTTAAAAAAAAAATGATTAAATCCAAGAAATGACGTTCACAAATCAAAGAAATTTTTTCTTTAATATATAGTAAAAAAATATTTTTTTTTTAATCGAAGAAACCTTTCTCTGAGTGTAGTCAAATATGAGGAGATATTCGATATGATTGATTAATTCTTACAACTACGCTTACGTAATTGTAAAACGAGTTTAAGAATTTTCAATTCCACATAGAACATTCAAACAAGAAATGTTTATTTAAAAAAAAAATCATAAGAAATTTTTTTATTAACTTTTTTGTTCAAATCATAATTTCTTTAAATCAAATAAGTTTTATTTGATTTAAAAAAATAATGTTTAAATCAAACAAATGACGTTTACAAATCAAAGAAATTTTTTCTTTAACCATATAGCAAAAAAACATTTCTTTAAATCGAAGAAACCTTTTCTCAGGGTGTATGATTAGTCAATTCTTGCAACTACAACAACCACTTACGACAACTACATTTGCGCAATTATAGAATGGACTTTATAAATTTAAGATTACAAAGATTTTTGTAGAACTTGAAGATTCCCTCAAGAAGCTTTTGATATATTGAATTTTCAAATCTTCAACTCGTTCGAGACAGTAGTATATAAATTATGTAAAACCATGTTCTTAAAGGACGCTTCAAGATATTTGAATTCTTTTCCTACAATTTAGTCCACGTCTCTCACTAATAAAATTCTTAAACTTTACCGAGTTTTAAAATCCCTGAATGCTCAGAGTTCAAGTTACATCCATCGTAAACGATGGTCCGTTTCGTACAATTAGGGGGTCGAACGCAATCCTGAGGTCGTGCTGCATCTCGATTTGCACCGACGCGGGCTAAAGTGCAACATGTGCCGGTTGCATAAACCGAGAGAGAGACGAGAGGAAGAGTTTGAGGTCGGTCGTTTGGAATTGCTCGATTAAGGCCATAGACTGCAGACCCCGCTATCAAAAGACTATCGTACGAGATATGTGCAGTGAAGTGCAGTGATGCATCGAGATTGCCGGCACGGGGATACATTCGCCGAAGATCGATAGAAGGTTCAACGAATTTTCGCTAAATCCACCGAAAACTTCGTATCGCAGTTTGCAAAATACCTCTAAGAAAAACCTCATCTATTTTTATGTTGCTCGCGTAAATTTCGGGTAGATTACACTTACATGGTTATCGCAGTTTAAAAATAAAAAAAAAACGCTGTAAAACGAAGAAACATTTTATCTTTTTTTCACGTATTTTTTAACGTAAAAATTAACAACTTATGCATGTTCTTATATTAATGCAGATTAATTTTAATTTCGCTTCAACTTACTCTTTTTTCTCTAGTTCTAAGAATTAGAAAGAGATAACAAATAAGTTGAATCAAAATTTAAGTTAATCTACATTGGTGGAAATGGGCACATTTGAGTTTTCCCGAATTTATTAATTTTAGTAGACAATAAGGATATTTGCTAACTGCAACAGCGAATCGATGCGGAAGGAAGAAATTTGTCGTTTCAAGAAGATCGATTAGGGCCACAGTTTGCAGACAATGTCAAGCAGCTATCAAAAGGCTATCGAGTGAAGTGAAGTGAAACGATGCACCCGCGCGTGTGCGAGGAAAAAGTTTAATAGGTAATATAAGAATTTGATCCGCGATATAAAGCAGACCATTTTCATTGGGGCGTTCATTCACGCATAAATAATCGAATCATGTTATGACTGATACCGCATAATTACACGTATTAAAAATTATGTAAAAATTATCAGCAGTTTCGATACCTCTCTCTTCTCTATTATAAATATCTTTTATAAGGAATTTTATACAATCATACGTTTAATTTAATTAATTTTATTGTTTTATTTCTATCTATTTATCATGCAATTATTATTACAATTCAATCAACTGTATAGCAGTTTGATATGAAAAGAACAGAAAAAAGTTAATTTGTATTTCTAACTTAAGTTTGATGCACGTAATAATAATAAATTCTCATAAATTTTAATTTAATTAAACATTTGATTAAAACTGGTAATACGTCTTTATTTCTCGCGGCTGGAAATTTGTCAGGGAAATGGAATCCTCAATGCGATTACGGTGCAGTTGTATATGTGGATGGGACAAAACGATTTTCAGGCAGGGCTGGCGATAATTGCGCGGCCCGAAGCGCAACAGTAAATCGTACAAATGGTGCAGAAGAGAAAGGTTTTGTCGTTGGAAATCGGTCGATTAAGGCCATAGACTGCAGGCACTGCCAATCAGCTATCAAAAAGCTATCGAGCGTGTGAAATGAAGTGCGGCGATGCGCCGCGGATATGACAAACCGATGTGGAAGTTAGTCAGGGAGATAAAACGAATACTAATTTCCCTGTAAACTCTCTAATTTCTGTGCAAACGCTCAGGTTCGATTTTTTTTATGGTCAAAAGAGAGCACACTTAAACGATTTTGCTGAAATACCTGAAAATTTAAATACAGATCTGAAAATAATTTTCTTGGATTATCAAAATAATTATGCAGAAAATTCAAGCAGAATGAGTAATGCTACAAGTTTTAACATTCGAATAGCAAAAAACTTGAACGTTCTGCATAATTTATTTTCATAATCCGACAAAATTATTTTTAGATCTGTATTTACATTAAGAAAAAAATTGTTTGGCTTAAGTTGTCTTTTTATTTTTTATTTATTTATTTTTTTCATTGAAAAATGTATGTATTTAATTTAAATATTACATGTATGACTTAAATACACATTTTCCATTAAAAGAAATAAAGACAAACTAAGTTAATTTAGCGAAATAAATTTAGCGAAATAAAACAATTTTTTATGTAGGAAAATTGTAAGTATTTTAGCAAAATCATTTTTTCTGTGTAGATACATACCGCAAAAAGTAGTAGGCATAAAAATACTTAAAAGTTAAAGAGTAGACAAGGTTGATAAAAATCATGTTTAAAACATGTTTAATCGATGTTTTTGCCATGTTTTTTAATACTGTTTAAAACATGTACGAAGCATTAAAAACATGTTTGAAGAAGAAAAACAATGTTTTATTAAAAAGAAACATAATGTCTTATCAATCTTGCGTTAAGAGTCTGATAATATACTAAAAATATGTTTACATTTCACAAAAATGATTTATGCTTATAATACGTAAAATAAATATTTATAGAAAAAATCTATAGAAAAAATTCTTACTCCATAAAGATTTAGATATTCAGTAAAATATACTTTTTTATATTGTTCGCGACTGATCTCTTGAATATTTTTATAACGTGATTTTTTTCATGAAGCAGTCAAAGGAGCAAAATACACAAGCTTCTACGCACAGAATTTTCAAAAGTAAAATTTCCATATATTAAAAATATTGAAATTTTAGATAGAAAGAGAATACATTTTTAAATTTCAAAAAATTTAATAGGAAGTCTTCTTAAATTAAAATAAATTATAGATCTTCGAAAGATACATATGATAGTCATTCAGTATAAGAGTGATAGATTTTCACTGTCACTTGATAATGAATAATGATCAAAGAGCGCAATTCGATATCTACACAGGATGCAATGACAGACTATATATATTGTTGCACGTAATCTATCGCATGCAAACGGCGAAATGTAGCGTGACCGATACATCAGAGACAACAGCGTGAAGGATTAAGGTTTAGTGCAGGTATCGGCTTTACTACGCGGCCGGTAGAGAACTACGCCACTACGCCTAGTCGCAAATAATTGATTGAAGTCATCCTTGAAGTCAATGAACAGTGGCACCATTTTTAACCGTTGAGTAGTGAACTTAGATCGTGCTGTTTGACCCAATATTCGTCGCGTGGTGTTCCGTTCCGATCGATCACTATCGCAGACACAGCGAGCGGACAAACATCTTCCTGCACGTTATAATCCCGATTGTTATACGGTAAAAATATAATTCATCGCGATGTGTAAATGCGATTTTGTCGATAACTCGTTTAATTAAAATATGAATATGCTTCTCTGAATTATATCAATATGTCAACGTTAAAATATTCGAATAAAGATTAAAATGGTTTGATTTTTCCTTATTTAACTATCTGATATCGCAAATATATATATATATATATATATATATATATATATATATATATATATATATATATATATATATATATATATATATATATATATATACCCATCGTTCTTTTAATATTTTAATTTATATTTTTAAACATTTGGCATACATGGTCCCTTTTTATTTTATAAAAAATAAAACAAAGAAAAATGAATTTTAATTTTATAATTAATAAACTAATCCAAGTTGACTAAAAATGTAGCTCGTATTACGCTGAAACGAGCAATGAGAAAGTCTTGCAGCAAGTCAAGAACACGACACTTTCGTGGCGGTCAACAGCCGTAGTTGTTGCGACATACGCCATTTTCACCTGCGCCGCTGCACATACACCCTAACAATGCATCCGTCGACACGATTTTTCCCCCGAGAAATTGATTCGTTTACTGATATTCTTACTTTTATTTAACGCATTTGCGCTAAAACATTTTTAACGCGATAATCATAGACTATTAAATATAAAAATATAGTTAAATAATCATATTTAGCGTCAAATCGCGAAAATGTGAAAGATCAAATTTACGTAAATTACAAATAACAATAATCAAATAAACTATTACATTCTAATTCGCAGCATGTGGATTTCTGATTATCGAGAGACTTCGTTCATCTTTTGCATAAATTATTTTTTAAATTCTTAAAGAGTTTCATTTGATACGTGCTGTTTTAATGTTTCCGAATCTTATTATCTTAATTATCGATTTGAAAAACGTTAAAAATAGCAGGTGCATTCAATTGATATTTTTTTTTGTCATATATACTTATTCATATCCGATTTATGTTCGAAATAGAAAGACTCGACAGATGGTTGAAGTTCTTATTAAGAATAAAAATTTGAATAATAATATATAATAATATATAAGTGTGATACATAAACAGGTGCAATGATATCGAGACCATTGTAATGCGATACGCAAATTAAAAATTAAATTAGACATCGTGTTGAACGTGTAGTTGGGTGAACGCAAGGAACATCGGGACGAGAAGAGGCAACCAGATTTCGATGTTGAAAGGCCGAGAAGTGGGAAAACTCGCGACTTGCTCAGCCGGAAATCGCGGAAAATCGAAAGAGAGGAGAGGACCATGGGGGGGAACCGGGGAGGGAAAATGCGAGGCGCTTGCGCGACGGCTCGTTTCCATGGCTTCGTAACGTTTCGCGTAGCAACGCGAGGACTTTTGACCCCGTTCGATTGTCCTTCGAAACAGCTTCGTGCGCCGAGGAAGCGAAGCGCATCGCAGACCCACGATATTTCTTTTTTTTTTTCAACCTTATTGTCAGCAACTGACGGAGTTGTCGATGCATCGCGATGCGCCCTCGACTGCACGAACCGCGAACCGACACGAGGATAACGAGCTCTACGAGAGAGAAATATTTTTTAATTGTCCCTAAATCGATTGTTAGAAACTGAGTAAATAAGATATTTGTCAATAAGCATAAGTATATTAATTTTGTAATTAGTAATTAAATTGATAAAATTCTAAGAACTTGAATTTCAGGGAAATAGAAAATACTCGGAGGAAGAAACGTAGTAACTACAAAATTATAACTATATATAAATTTAGTGTGTAATCTATGTACGTAGTTGAATAAATTAATGTATATATATATATATATAAAATTAAATAATTATTATTTTATAGTTGCTACCACTATCCTTTTCTCTGAGTGAGCAACACTTAATTTTTCAATTAATTTGATATATTTCACATTTTATTTATATTCATAATTATTAAATATATACATTAAAAACTAAAGAACTGCGGAAATAATTCAATAATGAAATACACATAAAAAATTCATATTGCGGATAATTTACGTTCAGAAATTTAATCACAAAAATTTACGTTTGTAGAAACCGAAAATTCAACAAACACGTATAATTCGCGAGTGATAAAATATAATACGTATACCACGGTGCACGCAGTTTTGTCTCCACTCGCAATTTTTCCAACTCCGAACTCGTCCCACGTTTTAATGCACTTATGGGATTTATCCCAGAACACGCAATAAATTCTTCTCTCTGTCTCTCCGCCGCGCCTTTCCGTATCTCTCGCGCGCGTTTATTCCGCGAAGGTATTCCGTTGACATCGGTCGGAGATTTATGCCGAAGCAGCTGATCGCAATTTGGCAAGAAGCGTGCTCCCACGAACGCGTTTGTATACTGAAGCGTGAAAATTTACCGGGATGTGTACGCGCGAAGGCGAACGCGACCAATTAAATTCTCCTGAACGTTTCGCGCATTCGATCGTGTGAACGACTACGACGACATTTAATTACTCGATCAATTAATATTTTATCTCGTACGACTTCCGTCTTACCAACAGAGTAAATGTATTATCTAGTACAGAAGACACATGATTGAATTACAGAAGACAAAATAAAAGAAAAAAGATGGAAAAGACGCGGCTATCTATTCACCTCCAGAACGTGACTCTTTGAGACCCAGCTTCATCAATGTAAGATTAACTTTATAATCTTGAGTATAATCTTGAGTATAATTTATAATGTATCTTTTCCTAATTTTTAAAACTAGAAAAACTAAAAAAACTAAAAAAAAAATTAAAAAAAAAATAAACCGAGATTGAAATTAAAAAGTTATTTTTATCACGTATCTTGTGCATATCGCGTGATAATAATTAAAAGCATGCTAAATAAAAAAATATCAAATTGTTGAATCGTGATATACGAATATTTAAATGCAATCAAAACATGTCTAAACCGAAAATAAAAAATCTGAATAATAAGCATGTGAAGTCTAGCTTTAATAGATTCAGCAATTAACATATTATTTTCTTAACTAAAATGTCGATTGTTCTCTAAATTTCTTGGAGTTAAATCTCACTTCAAGAGAGTTAACTCCAAGAAATTTAGACTGTTATTACTGAAAAAAAAAAAAATGTGCACTCTTAAATAAGAGTAGCAAATTTTCACGTGTGAAATGTTACTCCAAAAAAAAAAAAAATTTTTTTTTAAATAAAAATTTGTCACTTTTATTCAAGTGCACATTTTTCACTCTTTTTCAATAGTAGCAATATTTTTATTCTTTTGGAGAGATTTCACTCTAAGAAATTTAGAGAATACACTTAGATACAAAATCAGCTTGATTTATAAAAGTTGTAAACGAATAATTGATATTTGACTTATAATAATAAATATTTCTAAAGAAAAGTTAATCAATTTTCAAAAATTGAAACGTTAGTTTATTAAAAACCTGTAAAAAAAATTCTTTGAAAATTCCTGGATTTTCCAGATATTTTTATTCAAAATTCTAAGTAAGATTAGAGAATTTTTTAATACAACTTTGAAATAAATTGGAATGCAAGCAACGCAAATAAATTATATTGAAAATATATTAAAAATTAGTAGAAAACAGATTTTACGAGACTATATCTATCATTTTCTACAATTAAAGCCGCGAAATCTATAACACACACAGAGAAGATTTACTATTATATAGTATCAGACTTTTTCGCTAAGTGTTCTACTATCAATCTTTATTTTTTAAATAAAAACTGACAAGTTCACAAAATTATTAAATATAAACAGATGTGTATGCCGTACTTATTACTAATCAATTGTCAACATTTTGTATTATCAAGAAAAAAATGATCAAAGAAACAATGTTAAAAAAAAAATAGAATATAAATTTAAAAGTAAAATTTGCATGAAAATCCCTAATTTTCAAGATTAAAAATATTGCCAAAAAAGTTCAGATCCATTTAATTTATATTAAATTGACTAAACTATTTATTTATATTGACTACAGCATCAGTAAAAATTGTGTTACAGATTTTGAAATAAACTACGAAGGGTTAATATTATACGATTTCATAATAATAATTTTGTAATTTCCTAATAATTCAATTTATCTCGACCATAGCTTCTAACATCACGCAATTTCTGTTTTCAATTTCAATCAAAGCATAAATACAAATATTTCATAAGAGTATAAAGCGAAGTGTAAAGACAGGGCTGTCATGTCTATAATTTCTGACGATGTTAAATGTTAGATTTTTTGCGTCGAAGTATACCAAATCTACCGTTCGTGACTATTATGTATTCCGAAAAAACAGATTGAATTTCGATAAGCTCAGCAATTCGTCGTTTGATGCAAATGCGAATTGCTGTCGCGTGGGCGTACAAATGCATCTCGCTCGCTCGCTCGCCGGCTTCGCTTGCCCATTCGCGGCTTCATAATCGAACGCGCCGATTTTCAAGGATTACCACGTGCCAGCGCTATTCCTTCGCGAGCGAAACGGCCGCACTCGCACGTCACTATTTCCAGGGAGAGTGAAACACCTCGACCGTGTAAAACCGCCGTCGCACACGCGCGAGCGAAATTACGTCGAGCGTGTACGACAATTTTTGCAGCAAGAACAAGCAAAGCTGAGAGCACGATTAACCCTTGGTGCTCCCGAAAACCGGATCGCGCCGGTTTTCGTAGTATTTTTAGAAATAGCTCTGCCAAAGTAGACTTGTTGCCGCAGATAAATATTAGTAAACCATCGATGCAAAGTTTCGATACATCGTACGCAAGATTTAACACCCGAGAGGGTCATTTATCATCAACTGTCATTTATCATCAAACAATAAGCCGTTTATACATTCAGAAAAGAATACGATCGTTATAAAATGAAGATGATCATTACGGAAAGAAAAAAAAGAGAAAAGTATTTGTGACTATAATTGCATGATAAAATATTATGGTAGGAGTCCATTTTTATTGTTACTATTGCTATAATATTAGTAGTAATAATTATTTATGATTCTATATATGCATATATAAAAATATGTGGTTGTTTTCGAAAATGACTATAAATTTTGCCGTCATTTTCGGAACAATATATTTTTTTTAATACATAGATCTATATGTAAATAATTAATTACTAATATTATAACAGTAATAATTATAAAAATAAAGCTTCTAATTAAAATTTTAGAATGCAATTATAATCACAAAAAACTTTTCTCTTAATGTAAGAGTTTGTATTAATGTGATTCTCCAGACTTTTAATTCAGATCATCTTCACTTCATAGAAGATCTCTTTCTCTCCTCTCCTCTCCTCTTTCTCTTCCTTTCAAATCTTAATTATTTATATCAAGAGGTATAAGATGCAATAAAAAATGATATTCGAGATTCTCTCTAAAAAAAAATCCAAATTAATCGCAGGATTTGTCGTTAAAATTTAATGTAATGAGAAAATGAGATAGTCGAAATTCTATAGTAATTTATGAGATTACGCGACAGATAATATAATGACAGGCGATGTGGTCAATTAGACGAAGATCCGAATTAGATGGAGTCATCATTAGGTTCGCCAGTGATATCAGGCAATATAATTGGCCAAACAATCGATCGTCACGTGGCGGATCGAGCCTGTTACTTGGTCTAATTAATTACAACGCGAGTTCGCTTACGTAGAAGATAGCATGTCAAATAAGGCTGTCATGCAAAAATTCACGATAAGAGAATGATGCGGATAAGAGGACGTTCTTGACCAAAAATTAAAAGTAAATGCATTTATTTTAAGACCAAAGTATCAAGCAAATGCATACATAATATTCCGCGTACTATGTAAGTGATGTTTTACATTTTATCACGAAATATTTTCTCTGTATCTCGCAACACACTTGCAAATGACTTCTGTCATCGATTTGTCTTAATAGGTACCAATAATCTGACAGTACAAGTTAGATTCGCGATATATAATTCACTAAAATTGATTTTGTATCATATGAATAAATTCATTATATTCGAAACATGCGAGCAAAAATTATCAATGCAATTATCAAGAAACTCGCTTTGAAAAAGAGTAGGTGTTCCTCTTCATTCATGTATTTTTTATATTTTTCGTATATAGAAACAAATATCTTAACTTCAAACAAATGCGTTGCAATATCTTTAAATTCTCAAATTCATTGCTTCTCGAAGTATTTGCGATTAAATACATAAAAGCAAAAATATTTCATTTAACTCTTTCATGTTTCTACCAATGCAGATTAACTTTAATCTCTATTTTCTCTAATATAGATTAACTTTAATTTCGGTTCAACTTACTCTTCATCTTTTTCTAATTTTAAGAATTAGAAAAAGATGAAGAGTAAATTGAACCAAGATTAAAGTTAACCTGTAGAGGAAATGTGTATTCAATAATGAAGAAAATGAAATGTAAAATATGCGACAACTTATGCAAATTTACTTTCTTTCTTTCAAGTAATGGTCATTAACAAATAATATTTTTTTAATAGTATTATAATTTTAAAATATACTTATTACAAATTTTTAAAAAACTTAAAATAATCAAACAAGAATTTATTTCCTTTTGAAGAATGTTATAAAAATTAATCGACAGCATCTTTACATGATAAGAAATCAAATTTATTTTAATTTAATCATTTTGATTGATATATTAATAGGATTCAAAATATATCTTGAGAATAAAATTTATGATAGATATATGAACTTTGGAAATACTTAAATCAAATTAATTATTATTTGTGCACAGAATACATTTTCCTATATGTAGTGTAATATTTCAGAAGAATTTTGAGATAATAAACATATTTTATATATATATATATATATATATACACAGGGTGTCCCGAAAGTTTTTGCTAATCGCTTTTGTGTAAATAGAGTGGACTAAACTGAGTCGAAAAGTCCATTATGCAATTTTCGCAATAGTTAATAAGATATTGATTACTAAAAATTGTTAAATATTGGTCTTAAATAATTTTTTATTCGAATACTATCAACTTTACAGAAAAACCGCAACAGACAAAAATCATTTATTTTCTTCTCATAGAACTCTAAGAATTTTTTCAGAATTTTTTATCAACTTTTTAATACTGCATTTTCTTATTTTTATCAACATGAGAAAATACGATATTAAAAAATTCTGAAAAAATTCTGAAAAAATTCTCAGAACTTTATGAGAAGAAAATAAATTATTTTTATCTCTTGCAGTTTTTCAATAAAGTTTATAGTATTTGAGTAAAAAATTATTTAAAACTAATATTTGGCAATTTTTAGTAATTAGTATATTTTGTTAACTATTGCGAAAAGTGCAAAATGATAGAGGATTTTTCGACTCAGTTTAGTCGCTCTATCTACACAAAAGCGATTGGTAAAAATTTTCGGGACACCCTATATATTTATATAATAGTACTCTTCTAAAAATGTTATTAATTATCACAGAAACAAAATATTGGTTAAGTATAAAATTACGTAGATTAGGATATTTATATTGCTCTTTAAGACGTAAGTACTACGTCCATCTCTATACTTATTCGTGTTTTAACTTTTTCTGCGCATTACGCTATATAAAAAAAACTTTACAGTTATTATTGTATAATTTAAGAAATCATATTGACTTTGATTTTCCGACCGCAACGTTGCGATAGCTGATCCTGAATTAAAAGACTGAACGATACCTACGGATCGAGTCGGATAGTACTGCTCCGATTAGATACGGTCCTGGTTCATACGATGTCGCGGAGAGGGATTGGCGGGACCAGAGAGGAGTTTCGGGAGAGAAACCGGCGCGATGGTGGCAGCGGTGGCGGCGAAGGTGAAGGGGAACGCGATAGCATGCCACTCTTGAAATCGGCGCGGGTCGCCGGCGTGTTACTATGCTACGGTGCCGCCCTCGACGGTGATCCACGCGAGGATCGACGATCAACACATGCTGATCCCGGCGAAGAGGGTGTTGTCGCGATTTAACGGGTGTTCACCCGGACGTCCACTCGAATCCCGGAAGTATCGATAAGACTCTGGGACATCCTCTCCATAAACAGCAAAGATACTGTTGTTGCGCGATAGACGACGAAAATGATGATGAATATATCTCCCTTAATCGGGTTTAATTAAATTAATGTAATTTAGTTTCCCCTTGACATAGCAACTCCTATCTGACGTTTTTCATTTTTTGTGTTAATGCGAAAAATCTCCTATAGAAAAATTAAAAAAAAAAAGAAATCTTTGTTTTCAGACAAGGAAAGATAGGGAATGTATAATTGTTTATAACGTGACGTTAATTAATGATACAAATTGACGATATAATAGAATCTTTCTAAAACTATAATATATATATACATATATATATATATATATATATATATATGTTATATATGTTATATATATATATATAACATATATATATATATATATATGTTATGTATATTTATTATTGATAAAAATTGTCCTCAATTCATGTCATTGATAAATATTAAAATATCTACTTGTATAATTACTAAGATATGTTAAATACTTAAAAATCATTGCCTTTAAATGTTAAATATAAATATTGCCTCTATTTACTCATGTCCGCGATATCGATTACATGTATTTCGTAATATTTATCGAAGACTATTTTTGGCGCGGAAAAAATATAATCTATCTTGCAAATCTATCGTGTAAATATACCATCAGAATATACGAGTCGTACAAAATATGCAGAATGTCTGACACGAATAAGAAAAACAAAGTTTCAACATTATATCTTATTATACGATTGTAATAGAATAAGTCTTACCTTTGCATTTGACTCCCACTTTCCCGGTGCCCCAGATATAATCTTCACCTGTGGAATAAATTTAAAAATCAATATTTTTATAACAAAATGAAATTTTGTGATTTTTCTAAATCACAATTGTAATTATTTAATATATTAGGTGTTGGAATTAATTCGTAGCGTTTTACAAGTGATGGGAAGTACTTTCATTAATGTATTTTTTAATGCTCATGTGAAATAAATAACATTCTTTCATTAAAAACGCTACGAATTAATTCCAACACTTAATAAATAGATAGTTCGTTCACACATTTAATATGGTAATTGAATAAAAGACGAGAGCAAAAAAATATAATAGACTGATGTCTATTTCTATCATTATAGATTAACTTTAATTTTATCTTAATTTAATTTATTCTTTATCTTTTTCTAATACTTGGAACTAAAAAAATGAAAACTAAGTGAAACCAAGATTAAAGTTAATCTATATTGGTAGATAGGCATGAGAATTATTCATAATGCTTCTACATTAGTATTAACTTGGTTCACATAATGAATAACACAAACCATAATTAATAATGTACTTACAATGTTTACAGAGAATGGGCGTTACAAAGTATACATCTACGAGGACGTGATTGTAGGAGTTGTGTTCCGTGCTCGTGGAATCTGCTACATACGCTGTAACAAGGAAGTAACGAATTAATGAGTGAATTAATCTAATACAATAATCTATGACGCTTGTAACGCTTGATATTATATATACAATGGTGTTATAATATTTACCATACGGCCCATTGCTAAGCGTTACATAAGACGACTCTTCTTCATTGTGAGTGTCGAGATACGGCGACAGGCTTCCTTTCAGCATTAGGACTTCGTCAGTTGTAACCTCCGCGTCTACAAAATCACGCAAATATAAATACATATAACTGACACAAATTATGGAAATAAACAAGCATTTAAAAGAATAAAATTGTCAAATATTGCTCACTTATTTCAAAAGTGATACAACTACAAATTTTTTTTTAAATTATCATAAATGAATTCGTAAACATTATCCTACCATCAAAAAAGTGAATTTAATTTTATGAAATTATTAAAATTGTCATAAATCAAAGAATGATTTAAAAAAAAAATAATTATCAAAATCGTTAAAATTCAAAAGAGATAGATAAGAGTTGTAAAACAAGAATAATAAAATGACATTTAATCGCATTAAAAAAAATTTTTTTGTCAATATGTTTAATCAATAATTTCCTATTAAAAAGTAAGTTTCCTCCTTTTTGGGGAAACTTAATTTTTTGAATTGTATCGCTTTTGAAATAAAGGTGAAGTAAAATATGACATCACAAGTTATTTTATTCCTAGCCAATTAATATAATAAATTTCGTACCAGACACAAAGTCTGCTTGCTTATTTATTGAGTCGCACGAGACGACACCAATTTTTAATCTTCTCGGAAGTAGCGTGATAGTAGACTCGCAAAGAAAATGATCACATCAGCAGATCATCGTCTCCATAGAAAAGCGTATGCGAGTTTACTCGTTTGTCAGTCACACATGGCATGCAGCAAACGTAAACAATCTCATGGAATACAACAATCACAGGACATAATCTTTCTCGATTCTTACGCATCCTCCTCAGAGAGATTCAAAGCATTTCTTTTATCGCTTTACTTGAATCGTATTAGAAGAAGCTTTTATTTAATTCCAAATTATTTGCGGCTATTTGAGCATTATTTAGGAAAGCCGATCTTTGTGTAATATAGTTTATCCTCTTCTTATTGGGCACATACAATTTGATTCTCATATGTTTACTTTTAATTATTAAAAATAATGATTTACTCTCCGTTAAAAAAGCTACTTCTGTATCCTTATACAATGTTATATTCTTTTAAAAATTATCTCTATCGCTGTACATAAATACGTAAGATACGCAGTACGACAATGTTGTCCCAATGACGTTGGTTCATCCAATATGTCAAACTTCTCTGCAGTAAGGTAATATAAACACTGTAACAATTATTCATGCATGACCGTGCAATGCATTATTATCTTTATCATTCTCCTTTGCATTTCTTCCGCGGACATCCACTCTTCGAGTGTAGTTCTTCTTTTATTTCACTATTTCTACGTTTCATATCCAAGATATTGTGACCAGCCTACGAATTGTAGTCTCTGAAATACATAAATAATATAATATTACATTTGAGTCGAACTATTCTTTTCATATTACAATTAACTAATAGTAATTAAAAATTTCTTTTAATTAATTCTGAAATTTGAACAGCTTAAATTTGAAGTATATTTTTCTTTTAAATTAATAAAAGCCTTAATTAAAAAAATATATTATTATACTAAGATAATTTTTACAAGTACCTGAATCAATTTGTACTTCCTCAAATGGAATTGATTTTCTACGTAAATATAAAAATTTTTACCACAGTACCACAGTAGTATAAAGAGAGCAGACTCTCGATTGTCATATTTATTTTGTTTTTAAAAATTGAGAATATATGTATTAATGTTTGCAAAATAATACATAATCATCAGGGTTGGATAAATTAATTTTTTTTTAACTAACAATAAATTAAGTTAAAGTTAGCAACCTTGAAAATTTAGCTTAAGATAAAAGTTAGTGACATTAATTGAATTAAAGGTTGAGTTAATGAAAAAAAGTAATTGAAAAGTTAAATTTATTTTATTTTATGATTTCAAATTAACTTTTTTTTAACTAAATTAAAAAATAAAGTTAAAAAGTGTGTGTGTGTGTGTGTTAACTTTTTTAATTAACAAGGAGATTATGTATTTTACGGATTTTAATCAGTTTTTGCATAATAATTTTGGAGCACCACAAAATAATCCTTGTAAAGTATTAAATTGCACTTCTATATTTTTCAAAAAAATTATGATTTTAGGTCATAATGACGGATTGCTTTCAAACCTCTTTATTCTTTGTTTAAACGTAAATGAAATATTGGAATAATTACAATAAAAAATATATCAGATAATTCGCTCGTATAAATTTCAAACAATAAAATAAGGAGCTTATTCTTTTATTATCATTTTACGGACTAATAAAGGTTTACTGTCAAAGCTCATTTATTGAAATGATCTGGTAGAAGCTCCTTATTTTACTATTTGAAATTTATTAAGCGGATTATCTATATTTTTTATTGTAATTATTTGAAATTATTTGAAATTAGAAAAATATATTTCCGATGAATATATAAATATATAATCCGAGTGTAAGATCTGTATAATGCCAACTATCCAATCCTGATGTTAATTTTTAACAAATCAAATTAAAAGTTAATAGTTGATAAAATATAATTATATAAAGTTAAAAAATTAAAAGTTTAAAATGTAACTAAATGAAGTTAAAATTAATTAACTTTTTAACTCTTTAACTTAATTTTTAACTTTTTAATTTAGCATTACCCAACCTTGATAATCATTTTAACAATCCTAAACAGATTTTATATATTGTAATGTTATATCGAGATGAACGGAACATTTCATTGTTCAATTTTGTATAAGTGATAAAGAAATAAAAATTTCTAATCAAACTGAAAATTTATAAGAACATTGTTTCTATTTAAATGATTATATTTATATTTAAGACTTTGTCTTAAAAAATCTCTATTTTCAGCCTTATGTCAAAGTGATACAGGTAGCTTAAATCGCTCCAAGTAAATGCTTTCTGGAAAGCTATTTGCAAGATTAAGAGATCACTTAAAAATTGATGAACAAGTACATTATTTACAAGAAGAAATATTTATAAGAATTTGGTAAAAAAATCGCTGTTTTTTTTTATATCGAAGAGACTTAGATCGTTTAAACTGCTCCAAGTAAGTATTTTCTAGAAAATTATTTGCAAGATTAAGAGATATTGTACCTATACCAAAAAAAGTCTACTAATCTTTCAGCATCCACGAAAGGTCTATAAAACTTAGAGAAACGAAAGCTTAAATAACAAGCTAATCTTTTATGTATAAGATGTAAAAGTTTTCCACTACAGAATATCACATTTGAAATCCAGAATTCGACGATATGAAATTCTATCGAAATTACGTTCTTCGTTAACACAGAGCAACAATACTGTGGCGCACCAGAGAGTAAAGATATGCCTCAGATAACTGTCATCACAACCGAAGGTATACGTGCACGGTGTGCACGCATGAAATCGCACGTCGAGGTCGGTCGAGACGAGGACGCGAACGGGAGTTCACGTGCCGAGCGTGTGGGCTTCGAGAGGGACGCTTACCTTGCCTGACGTCGCGATTCGTCGAGCGAAAAGTGAAAACGGTAGCGATGAGGGCAAACGGATGTACTACACCATGCCAACGGGACTCCTCGGTGACGAAAAACTTGCGGCGCGGACACCTCGCTTGGAGGGAGAGGGGAGGATGCACGAGGGCGACAGCTACGAAGATGACGACGGCGACGGCGACAACGATGACGATGACGATGACGACGACGCTCAGAATTCCTCCCTCTTCTGCCCTCTTCTCAAGCTACCTTCGTCGATTGCATGTGCCGGGAACTTGCGGACAAGTCGCGTCGGATACCTTGACGGTCGACCACGAGAGGGGTAGAAGGGGAACACAATAATAATATCGTTTGCCGTGTCGCAATACCACGAACGAACACGGTTAGGCCAGCCTAGGCAGCTAAAGTCGCAAGTCGCAACTCGCAACGCTCGACCGGCTCGACTTCAAATCGACTGTGCGCGGTCGATTCGATCGAGAGCGAGTGCGATCGCCCGCGGATTTCAAAATACAATTTTTCAAATATCGGACACATTATCAGTTCAGTGAGCGCTCGCTGTTATTGGTGTATTCTTTTCGATCATCCAATCAGCATTTTAGATCTGAAAGAATACATCAATAGCAGTGAGCGCTCACTCAATTGTTGAATCCACTGAATCACTGATGAGATACTACATATTAAAGACCGTCAAATTGCTTTGAGCAAATTTTCGGCGGTATGAAAAGGGTCCCAAGAACTCGGGTAATTGAAAAACGCATTATCGATAATCGATATAAATTTGCTATTATTAACATAAATATTTGACTAATACATTATTAAATTCATGATTTTGTATTACATAATAATGCTCCATAAATAAATATGCATGTTTGTAAAGCTATGTATATATAATTCTATATATATATATTGCCGAAAAATTACAATTTTTTCTCTGCAGTTATCATCTCTGTTAATAATCAAACTTTGACGATAACATTAAAATCACAATTTTAAAGAAAATTCGAGTTATTAAGTTTTAAATGCATATATACCGATAAATACGTGTACTAAACTAATAAATCATAAAATTAGTACATTATCAGTTTTTTACTCTTAGGACCGGTTGTTCCAGCTTTTGATAAATTTTACCTGTTGGATAAACAGCAAGATTACTCAATCACATGCATGGATTATCACATTTACCTCATAGGTAAAATTTGAATTCCAAAAGATGGATCAATCGGCCCTTAATCACTTCGATATTAACAAGGACGCGAACTTCCGTAAGGATGTCGGTCTTTAATAGTGTGTAAACACTTGACGATAACAGAGAAAAATATCAGGCCGCTCCTCGTCTCGATCCTAGGCCTGTTCTCTTCTTTGATACTTGTTCTGCCACTGAAGTACACAATCCTGATTGTTGGTCTAGTCTATATCTAGTAAATTTCTTACAAATGGCTGTGTTCCAAATTTACTACCAGCACTGAAAATGCTACAGTTTACGTTACGTGCATTATAGATTTTCAGTACTGGCAATCAAATTTGGAACACAGTTGTCTTTTGGTCTGTTCCTATACTAGACTGTTCTAGAATTCTCTTTCTCGCTTTAAACAAATATCAAATTATATATCGTATATCTATCTCACTTTAAGTTCCAAAAGTGTACACTAAGTTCAGCCACAGAAAACAGATCATTTATCTCATCGGTGGCTAAACGCAGCCATTCTATGCGTTCCTAAACTTATTACAGAGATGTTCGAATTTTTATATCTTGGCACAGTCAAGCGGAGTTTGCGAACGCGCAGTCGCATTGACAGATCCCGCTCTCTTTGTCATCAGTCATCACATGGACAAGCTAGTGTACGTTCGCCTTACTCGCACGATTCGTACAACATTCATTTCCTTATATAGCAAAACGGATCACCGGTGAGAGAAACTGCATTATCATGAGCACAATAATTACCCAGGAAGCCTACGACGAAGAGATTAGGGAATTAATAGAGAGTCTCGGCTTGACTGAAGAGGAGGCGATCGAGGATGCTATTAAATGCTACGAAATGAAAGTATGTATTCCTGCTCTTTGTTTACAATATTTGTCAATCAATGAAAAATATATTTTTTGCTCCTTGCGCGTGATTGTGTGATTCATTCGCCTCTCTATACTGGAAATCTCTGACATTAAAAAAAAAAGAGAGAACAAAGTTTCAAATTATAGAATATTTCGAAAAATTGTAACAAATGTTTGTCTAAAAATTAAAGAATTTGTATATAAATATAATATAAATTTATTCTTTAATATATTTATTAGGATATTAATTATATATTTTATATATTTTATATATATATATATATAAAATTTATTTCTATATGTATACACACAAATATATTATTTTGATTATCGAACGTTACGAAAATTTTCGTTTCCATCTCTATTTTATCAAGAATAAAAATAACGAAGTTTAAAATAATTTCAAATGTTATATAACTTTAAATTTTTTATATAAATTTAATTAAAGCATGTATCAGAAAATATATTTTGATAATTAATCGAAAATGTTCTGTTCCTTAATTGTTCGATTAGATGAGTCAGTCTCGAATAAGTCATCAAGAATTTTCATCATTGCCGTTAGAAATAAATACGCAATATTACATGAAATTAAAAAATATTAGGAATATATAAATCAATATCTTAAATATTCGTCATTAACATTAACATTAAATTATTTTATCATTATTTTTTATCGCATATATTAATTTTTATTTTAAAAACTTTATGTTTAATTTAACAATACACTTTTTAATATTAAATTCTCATTTAATATTTTTTAAATTAACAGCTAATAATATTCTTATATCGCAAAATTATAGAGCCTATTTAAAAGATCTACCTGTAGTGCAAAAATAAGATCTGTTACGCGATCCTGCCGCATTTCTTGACGCTTTTAGTTTCGGAGCACTCGTGTCACTATCGTCTATCTTAAGAAATTGATCTGTTTCTTATACCGTAATATATTTGAAGCTGTTCAGAAAAGAAAAAATAATCTCTTCTCTAAAAAATAAAATGAAATAAAATTTATGTTGAAGCACAAAAAAATCATACTTTATTACGAATGAACCACTGCTGAAAGAAAATTCCGTTAAAAATGACATTAATTATTTTAATAGATACAAATATATTTTATATAAATATATTTATAAATGTAATTAAAAATTAAATATTTATGAGAAAAGTCAAAAACCTTCTTGCGTCGAAAAAAACGCTTCATTTCGATCATCGTTACGTTTATAATTCATGGATGGCATTTAATTCGCGCAGGGAATAAACCTGAGCAACATCGTCACAGATTCAGTTCTTGAGGATAAATACAAGCAGATAGTGACGTGCCTGGAACGATTAACATGTACTGTAAACGACAAAAGTTACGAAGGCGTGCTGGAGACATTGCAAAAACTGCGAGACGAGTTGGATAAGGATATCGCACACAGGGTTTTCGCAGGCAAACGCAAATGTTACAATATTCTGATCGATCTCTTGAAAGATTGCAAGAAAAACCACGTGATACTTGAATCCACGCTGGAGACAATCACCTCATTAATGTCCGGTTATCCAGACTTGCTGGACGACGAAGGGATTGCGTTGCAAATAGAGTAAAGATTATTTCATAAAAAATTGATTTGTAAAAAAAGAAAGTGTAGTTGAAGTAGATCCTGATTTTTTATTTTTTTTTATTTTTTTTTTTAATGACTATTAATTCTAAAGTTAATATAAAAGTTAGGAAGAACAAAATTATGATAGAGGAAACTTTTTCATTGGGAATGATAACAAAATTAATACTTTTTAAATTATTATTTGATTGAAAACTGATTTATTTTATTAAATTCGTTTTGAACTTAAAAAAACTTTTTATTTCAATAATTTGGAGAAAACTGGCACAATTTAAAGAGAACTAATTCTTTCAATTATAGGAATATGAATTACAATTTATAGCAAGAAATTAAGATCATCAAAGCTATATTTAATAGGCATCTGTTTCTTGTCTCAAAATAATTTGTTAAATTTTGTTTATCAGGATTTTAGAGGGACATTGCGATACGACAACATTACAATATCTATTGCGTTGGATACGAGAATGCTGTATAAAGCACGAGTTAAATAGGCAAAAGATATTTGACACCAATATCTTTGAAAAACTAAAGAAGATATTGATACGTGTAGATGTAGATGCGCAAGAGATTAAAGATGCATGTTCGGTAATCAGAGCGTTGGTATTGGACGATGATATTAGGCACGAATACGGAAAGGCACACGAACATGCGACTATTATGGCAAAGGGTGCTCTCGACATCATCACGGGATTATTGAAAAGTAAATATTATATTTAAATAGCTTTACAATCAATATGAATTACTTTTGATAATTATTTAGTATGTTACAAACATTTGAATTATTCTTTGAAAGTTAGATAATCATTCTATATTCTTTTATACTCTAATGATTAATTAATACTTGCACTTTATTGCAATATCACTTTGCTATAATATACATTCGTCACAAACAGGATTTAAAAAGGATACGAAAGTCATAGGCGACCTAATGATCACATTGGCCGCATTGGTTGTTCGAAATGAATTCTGTCAGGAAGTAGAAGATGCTGGGGGATTGAAATTCATTTTAGATATAATGACTGAATATCCAGATTCTGAAAAATTGAATTGGCAGGCTTTGAAGTTGCTCAAAGCGCTTGCTGGCAATGATAATGTCAAGTCTCATATCGTTACTTCCGGATGCGGTCCTTTAATCGTATCTGCTATCAGTAGAATGAAAGTAAGTTCATGTGCAACAAAAAATATTTTTTACAATAAAATTCTTTTAAAATTTTTTTTTTATTTACTAAATGAAAAAAGGAGGTATTCTTAATTATTTTAGTGTTGTATCATCGCGGTCTTTAAAATGATACTGTATTAATATTTTAAAGGAAAAAAATTTTTAATACGTATTAAAATTTAATATTTAACAGAGATCGGAGAATGTCGTGACTGCTGGACTGAGTTGCATATCGGCATTATCTTTACGAAGCACTTCGAATTCTGGTGTGTTCTACGATTGCGGCGCAGCCCAAGTAATCGTAGATACTATGAAGGCTTATCCTAATAATGTAAACATCTTAAAGCAAGCCTCTTGGGCGATTAGAAACATGTCGGTGCGAAATAAATCCGAATCTAAGGAATTCTTAATGTACGGTGTTGAAGAAATACTACGAGAAGCAGTACGTTTACATGGTCCTAAATTAGAGGATAACATAAAAGCCGCACTAAGAGATTTAGGTCTGAAGGTAGATTTAAAAGAAAGATGGACAGGAAAAGGCGTTAATTTGAACAATGAACGTTATTAATCATTGGCAGCAACATCGTCAGAGTATAGTATCTAGATTATTTACTATAAATACATTGATCTTGTATCTTGCTTTGACTCACCTCGCTACGTATTAATTAATAAGAATCTTAAGTTAACGTAAATAATAAGATATTTTTGTGCTCAACAGAAAGATGTGGATTTTGTAAAATTGTCGAGTGCTACTTTATGTTATTTAATTCTAAGACATGGCATAAAATTTCAATAGTTTAACTACTGAATTGGAATTAATTTAGAAAAAATGTTTGTAATACAAAAATATAATTTAATAATATTCACAATATTTTCATATCTTTGATGATAAAAAATTTGTCATTATATAGAATAGTGCCTGAAATTTACATATATACACTTTTAACACACTGCCAGAAATTGTATTATACATTTTTACTTGATAAGTGGAGAGCTAAGTATCCATATTTCATACGGCCGTTTTTAATTGATATTTCAAACAAATAAAATACAGATTTAATTTTATTGTTGATACAGATAATTGTATGATTAAACTAAATTATTTCCACATATGTATATCTGTTCCATCCATCCGTCCATCCACTGGCATTACAATCCAAATCGGATCCAGGATATATATATCATTTTCCATATATATCAGTTACAGTTATAAAAAACAAATGTTTATTGTACTTCAAATTTTGGCATAAATAGATAATTACTAATTAATGTGAATAATTAAAGCTGTTATGGTGCAATCGGGTACTTAACTTAAATAATAAAGCTTTGTCGAACTTAAAAAAAGACATAGACTAATGATCGAATAAAATATAATGGTAGTATTTATATAATTAAATATATTGATTGTTTTTTATAATTATTTTATACAGCGAGAAATTTTACACTATTGTAATGAAATATAACAAGGAATAAAAACTGATTAAGCTTTTGAATTATAATTCTTTGGACATAATAATGTTTATAGATTGTTTCTCTTTCTTTTCCCCTATGTCTACTTCTCCCTTGCCAAATTTTACGTGACACAGATAGGCAAAAATTTCGTTTAAACATTATGTAACTCAAGAGCAAATTAATTTGTTTTAGATATGACTATGCTAATCAGTTAATTAAAATAATTTTGCCAATAAACATTAGAAACAACTATCTTTTAATTTATCTTTTAATATAGAATAAATTAAAGATTTGAAAGAAACAGTATTATACAAGAATGCTGTTTTATTTTTTATGTGAAAATTTATGATAATATATTTTTATATATGATATGTGTGTGTGTGTGTGTGTGTGTGTGTGTGTGTGTGTGTGTGTGGGTGTATATTTTTATCCTATATTGTACGTATAATCATTTTATATTTTATATTTAAAAGAAACACTTTTTATTTAATAACTCTTAATATTTAATACTAACATTATATGGTTAATAACATGACAAAAATTTTATTCCCACTTAGTCTGATATTCTGATGATCTTAGACCATACTCCGATATACATTCTCAGTACTGAAAATCTATAATTCACGTTACGTATACTACAGATATTCAATATTGGCAGTGTATATCAGAAGAGGGCTTCTGATAATATCCATCATTTTATTTTTTTGAGCAAAGACAGGTGTTTGCTGACTTTCGCTTTATTAATATCTAACAATCAAAAACGCTCGAATATTAAACATATAATACAATTACATCATGAGAAACACAAATAACTCATACGTAGGCTTATCAGTCTGTCTCTCTCGCAAATCGTTTCGCTATGCATTTTACGTGGAACCACGATCTTATTTTATTCCAAAAGAAACCTGATTTATATATATATATATATACATGTATAATATATAAGTATAGATCATAGCTAAGATTATGAAAAAGAAAATTGCAGAAAATCGGATTGTTAATTCTTTAAAGACAATGCATTGTTAACAAATTAGTGCATAATGATTGATTAAACATGGTAATTAACATCTTGGATCGATATGATTTATCTTGAAAAGAAAAATTTATTTTTGTTTTTATTTTAATTTTGTGTGCTGTTATTTTCTTGTAAATTAAACATTTCAAACAATCGATTTTCTATTTATTACTTTGTGCAAAGGTGAATCTTTTATACAAAGGGACACACATTAGATATTGTTATGAGTAAAAGGAGCTCGATATAATTAGCAATTGGCCAGATAATCGAATTATGAAACTCACTTGAGACAATAAAATAATCACAAATTTAATTCAATTTTAAATTGATCTTATTAATTAATAATTGATTAGTAATTAATCTTTAATCAATTAATATTTTTACAAATTGATGACAAATTTCGGTTACCCAATTAAATTTTATTTGTTTTTTTAAATAATAGATCTTATATTTTTCATTATTAATTACAAACGAAAAAAAGGGAATATAAAAAACTTCTCTATCGAATAATTAATAAATTGCAAACTTCAAACTTCCTATTCGTAAGTAATAGTTTTCGTTTGTAACACCTATCGTATATTGAATAGGTATAGCGATCGTGATTGTCGATAACGATTGTTCTCGATTAAGAATTTTATTATACTATACAAGTGACACGGAAGCAATTTTACAAAGCGTCAGACAATTTTAATTTCTCTTAACAGTTGGCCTATTGTACTGATCATTAACTATTCGTTTTATCGTTCGTTGTACTTCAATCCTGCAGACTACGATTGTATCACAGTCCTTGACGAGATCACACTCGCGATAGTCGAGCTATGCGATTAATACACAAGTTTGCAACGACACAGAGCACATAATTATGGACATTAGTGGACGTTTTATCTCGATAAAGGATCACGATGGTGCCTATTTATGTGTGCACCTTCGTACTTCTTAATGTTAATATAATACAACGCGCTGTCCCAAAAATAAATTATTTCTTTGTATATTGAAAATAATTTCTAAACTCACGTTAAAATATATATGTTGAAAATTACTCATTGTAATTAAGTTTAGTTACGTTTATCCAATCATTATGTGTGCTTTTCAATAAGCAACACAGTGCGACACAGTGATCATATCATCTTTGTTTAATATTGGCAAACAACAAGGATGTAATGTCCATTGTGTCATACTGTGTCATTTGTTGGAAAGCACACTATATCAACCAATCGATAAATTTTGTAACAAATAGTAACAATAGTAATGTTTTCGTAATTTTTTCTTTTGTAGAATTTCTATAAAATTTATGTCTCTAATGTTTATTCCCTAAAATATTATTATTTTACATTTTTATAGGAAACGTATACGAACTCTTACATTCTATAAATGTTTAAGATTTCTTATAGTTTCTCAAATATTTATAGAAAATTTAAGAGAGGACACTTTATAACAGTTTCGCGTTAAATAGTATAAATGCAATTTTCAAATTGTAATTGTACCGCAACCTTCAATCAAAGTAAAATTAATAATTAGTCGGACATAGTTTATATCACAGCCATTGACACTTAACACTCGACAATTACTATCAATTAACAGTCGCGTTTATACATACGCAAGAGCATATTTCTTCAATTTTCGAGTAATCTGTTATTTTAGCGTTATCTATTCAGTAATATCTATAAGAAGTCGTAAAGATTCGTAATAATCATATCGTGCCACCGAGTTTCGATTCGATAAGAAACATCAACACTTACAATTAACATTGAATTTGAGAAAAGTCTTCATAGTTGAAACTGACAAATTTCGCAGTACAATAAAATGATTCGTTAAGGAACTTTTCATAAGATTTCTTTTTTGTAAATATTCAACCAAACTTTACCAACTAATTTCTACAAAAATTTATTTATATTTCATAGTTAAAGAGTTATAATTCAAAAAGAAAAACATATTTTTTTATTCTATTTATATCGGTAAAGTTCGATGTATATTTTAAAAACATTCTCTATATAAAAGATCAAAATTTTATATAATGAAGAAAGGAATGGATATAATGAAAGAAATAAGAACGTAATGCTATAAAATAAAAAAGCTAATTGTAATTTAAAAAAAACAAACATAATATAAATAATATTGTAATACTACATCAGTATATCCATTACACAGCACTAATTTACAAGGTGATTATAAAGACGTGTTTAAAAATAATTCATTTAGTATCACGATTCCGATGTCGATAAAATTAAATGTACGTGACAAAAAAAATAATAATGTAACAAAAGAATTATAATATTTCGTAATAATATATATAAATAATATATAATATAATAATATATATAAATAATTTTTTAGTATCTACTTAAAAATGAATATAAATAACAGTTTCATTCTCAGTTCAAAGTAATATATATCATTTTTCTGTGAAACAAATAAAATGTACAAGGGACGTCAGATGACTCCTAAAAATGTTTCCAAGATAAAGTGCTGTGTAGATATAAAAGAAATTGATACAGTAATAAATTTAAATATAAATATATAATTTGAAAAATAATACAATATGTTAAACAAATTATCAAGAGAAGAAAATAAATTATAAAACGCACTTACCTGACCAAACCAAATGAAACGATGATCAGTTAATAAAAAAAATGAAATAAACAGACGAAAATTTTGTGTAAATAATTTGTAATTACTGTAAAAATAGAAAATCTGAGCGAGACGCACGCTATGCTAAAATACTATTCAATAAAAAGCATCCGAATAATTCCTTGGAGCTGGCAGAAACCAAAGAACTCAATTGACACAGATAATTGATTAATTCAAACAGCTCTGTTCACGGCGCAATTAAATGCGAATTCAAAATCGAATTAATATGTATGATAGCAATATACATAGATCGAAGACTTTAAGACTTTTTTATCTCGACATCGAAGTATACAATAAAACATATATCTAGTTGTCATCTAATGGTTTCATATATTCTACATATACACGCGCATTCAGTTACATTATTGTATATTACCACGCTTATTTGAATAAGCTTACTTGACATATAACGACGTATGCAGAATTGCAAGTTTCAATATTTGTAATGCCTTCGTCAAGACATCAAACATACATTTTCTCACAATTAATTTTAAAATGAATTTCTTATTTCTTATTGTGTATATTGTTGATGAAAATTTTTCTTAAAATTGTACAAAATTTTTCAGAAGAATTTTATATAAATTTCAGAATTTTTCCGAAATCTTGTATAATTTTAATAACTTCTTAAAAAATTTCTCATACTTGTTATGTGAATTGGAACACTTCAGAAATACTGAGGAATCTATATCTTTTCTAGAATTCTTTATATGTATATACATGTAAATTCTGAAATTTTCTCTAAAAGTTCTTATTCTATAATTTCTGTTTAAAAAAACTTACAGTTTGAAAAAGTTCAAAGTATTTTTCAGAAATAAATTTAAAATATTTAAATATTCTTAAAAATATTATATAAGAATTTTTTTTCACAAGGATCAATTATAATTTTTGTGACAACTTATAAAAAAAATAATTAATAAAAACGTATTTAAAAAAAAAATTGATTTAACAAATTTAAACAAATCTTCAACTAAGTTCATCGCTGTGAATTTGTTTCTATGTTAAATGACCATCAATCGAAATTTGACAGAAGATAATTATGTTTCTGTAAGAAAGTATTTTCTCTTAGGAAGCAAGTGACAGAAAACCGATTTTTCATCAAACCGCAAATTTTTCTATCTGTGTAATACAAGTTTACGCACTCATTGTCAGTGTCTTTTACAACGTTGCTTCCGAAACAACCTGAAAATTCTTTTTATTTTCATGGTGCAGAGGCGAGTACAGCAGCCTCGAAAGTTTTCATAATTGTGCAGATTTTACGAATAAACATGCAAAGAATAGCTCATTTTATTTAGGAATGTATAATTGGACATTCACTCAGATTGAAACGCATTTGCAATATACGCACCAAAATAAACATCAAATTAAAAATATATTAAAAATCTCATACCTTTTTGTTATGCGGACCGAGAATTAAATTAACGATAGTATTTAGATATTTTATATTATTTTTTATTTTACTACTATTTCAAAAATAAAAGCAGTAATCTTTTAAATATGTATATTACATATTATTAAATCAAATTAAAAAAAAAATTCTTTTTTTGTGTAATAAGTTGAAAAAAATTTGTTAAATAAAAAAGAATATTTCATCACACTTACAATATACATTTAAAATTAAATGTAACTATTCAACGTTGAATTCAATCAATATATTAAGTAAATAACTTTGAGATACAGCTGTTTAATATTTTGTTAAACTTTATCATCTAACAAGATATTGAATAAAGATAAAAGTACGAGCCTTTCCTATCTCTCTTTCTCGGATGAGTCTCTTGAAATACAATGAGATCGTCGCGTTCTTTCAGTTTAAATACACTAAACGTGTCGTTTAATAAAAAGCATACAAACCTTGAGATCGCGTTAATGCACATAAAAGGGTCAAAGTCGAAGATGTATAATATTTGAATAGGCACCGTTACCAAATCGATAAAATTATGGATCTGCATCTGTCTGCAACGATAACACAGATATCGAATGTGATGTAAACGACCTATGTATGTGCTGTATTAGCTATACAAATGAACGCATGTATGTACCATATTTTAACATTATATTATATATTTATTGCACACAAAACCCTGACAAATTTCTTCATGGTGATTCTCGGGAAAATCAAGAGAAAGTCGAGAAGCCTTTCTCGCAGAGAAATATCTTTAATCCGCATAAATAAAAGCGTATTTTAATTTTGTATGTCATGTCTTCCCTTCCTGCAATTTTATTATTTTATTTATCATTCGATTCGTTAATTTTATCTGAAGCTGTTTTTTTTCAAAAAATTTATCCAATATTCATAGTCAAACTATCAAGAAGGACCAAACGTTCTCGTTATGAACATTTATAAGAAGAAAAAGGAAAAGAATTCTGCCGCTCCGGAGAATTATGTTACATTCGGCAGAAAAAAGCACGACTAAGACACGTATGATTCGATGTCGCGTCACGTAATATAAATAAAATTACATATATATACGTGGTCATCTCTCTTTGTAGCAGTCTTACACTCGGCATAATTTGCCCTTTCCGAGCTAATATTTATATTTTATTCAACGTTTATGCTTATCAACCGTTCATTCGCAAAATCGCGGGCGAGCACAAAGTTGCTATCCCCAGTTACTGATGGCATTGGCAGCATGAATGCTTATAATATTTGATTCGGCACAGGCCATTCTTTACTACTAAAACGCAATTCGGATACTTGTCTACGCACTCGGACGACTCGTGCACCTCTGAAACATAATGTTAAAATATATCTATCAAGTACACATCGGATCCTATAATTATTAAATGGCAATATCTCATAATTATCGAGTTAATAATTTTTCGGAAAATCGCTAAAAAAAAAGCTATAAAAAATAAGAGTAAATTTGTTTTCTTTACTTTTTGGCGGTTTGTTCGCTAGTGGTACTTCTTTCTTGCACGGCTCCACGTTACATTGTTGTTCCGCGCTTGGTTTACTAATTTTCGAGCAATTAGTGCTGCTGATACCTTCGACGGTGCACCGTACAAGTCGATTTTGAATTCCAGCCCCGCAGGTTGCGGAACACTAAAATAGAGACATAAAAATTATATCAGACATATAGATTCAAAATTCCTGATAAAAATTTTAGTTTATATATTCGCGATACTTTACTGTCGACCAATTTGAAGTGAACCATTCCGGAAGACACGCAGACATTCTACAGACTTGTTCAGTCGTTGGTTTGGGATCGCTGCAATTTTGTGCAGATACTACAATAAATTCATCATTCATTCTAGTTATACAAGCGACATCTCGATACTGCACGCCAATGCCACACGAAACAGAACACTAAAAAAGAAGTTAAAAGATTTTTAAAAAAAAGTTATATATGTATAAGAAATTATATATCGTCATTGAGTATAAAAAAAATTGCATCGTACAATAATTAGAAAAAAAAACAAACAGAGAGGATATTTTATTAAATGTCTATTTTGTTCTCGAATTGACCGCAAGAATTGCAATTAAAATAAACAATTTTGGTAATTAGAAGTTGTAATTTTTGTACACCCCAATTTTATTTTCAATTAACAAAAAACTATAATATTAATTTGAAATTCGAAAATATATAATGTCTTAAAATTAAAATTAGATTTATAAAGAATTAATATCATCTATATCAAAATTATGTCGGCAATTTTGACTTTACACATTGCCACGAGCCGTTTTATTTTCTGAGTCGTGCTTGTACTAACGGAAGTCCATGGACTAGCAAACCACTTGGCTCGGTTGCAGGTCATCCCTTGTCCGAAACAATGCATCTCCGTGTCCGGCCTCTCTTTGGGATTGCAGAATAACTCGCTACCATCAGCGCATGCCACTCGTCTGACCCTCACACCGTTTCCACATTCTGTGGAGCACTATAACAATGACAAATGCTGTTTATCTTGAAGTCGAGAAAGTTAAATTCAACGATGTTTGAAATCCTTTCTTTTATAAATCGTCACAAAGAAATAATTTTACATATTTAATTATTGAATAAATGCACGGACACAAAATGAACATATGAGGATTCATAATTTTTAAATGGATATTTTTTCACGTTTGCCTATTTTCAATGGAATTATCTTATACTATGTGTTATACCTTTGAAGACCATTCTGAATACAGCCAGGGCGCATGATGTCCCGTGTCTGTCGCATCATTACAAACCGCTATCTCGCACGCTTTTTGAGATTCTGGTTTATTGGCTAACGAACAAGACTGTCCGGACGTTATACAAGTCACCGTTCGATTTCGAGTTCCATGACCGCACGTCGCTGAACACTGGAATGCACAATAAAAACGTAATAGGCGGAATATATTTTTCAATCACAATTAATTTTAGCAGCAGAACAAAAAGTCCCATTCACTTACTGCATACACTGATCGAAAAGTTATAAGAAACATGAAATATCCTCTACTGAAAAAAATCACGTCATACAGTTACATGATGAAATTATGTAATTAAAATATGTAAATCACATAACGGATTGTTCTAAATCAGTACGTGATTTAATTTACGTACGTTTTTTTTAATTACGTAATTTGAAAAGTCATATGATGATATATTCTTTTTTCTTCTATTGCTATCATTCAATTCTTTAAAATTCGATAATTATAAAATCACATATGAAAATTATTTCTAAAATGTGATTTTTCAAAATTACGTGAGTTTTAAAAATCACGTACTGATTTGAATACAATTCGTTACATGATTTACATGATTTCATCATGTAACATGATTGTGACATGATTTTTTTCAGTACGATCTTAGAATAATTAATCGAAATTCGTATATTTTTCGTGCGTGGCAAATTCAGTTTCCTGTCGATTATTCTTAAATATAATTCTTGTTCATTTACATTCTTTTCACCAATTTTTTATTATTATTTCTATTAATTATTCTGTTTATTGAGACACGAACAGTTCTAATGCGAAACAGTTCTAATGCAAACTGATGATAAAAAATAATACTGGCGAGATGTATATGTTAGAATGTTTCCTATGCCAGCTGATTTCTCACTTCGGATTTCCAACGATTTCCTGTCCTACTTCCTAAACTGCTGAAAGTAGCTGTTTAATAATGAAGGCAATAGAATAATGACTCACCGGACCCCAAGCGCCCACGTCCCACCTAGGCGCTTCGTGTTGCGATGGCATGTGCCTCAATTCTGGGCTCACGTTAGGACACGCCGGCCGACTGCAAGTTTCCGTGGTGCTCAGATCTGGCGGTTGCATGCACGCACCAGCAGCAACGCGCATTGTTAATCTCGCGTTCAACTCCTGGATGCACTCGAGTTTTCGCGTCCTGATGCCGATCCCGCAGGTGACCGAGCACTCGCTCCACGGCTCGGCTCGCCACCTGACAACATTTCCGGCTCTTCGAACACGAGATCAAGCTTATCTGCGTAAATCGCAGATTGTCTGGGCACAGGGAGTTCATCGCATTTTTATTCAGTTATTTCTTGAAAATCGATCTTTGCCTCAGCAAAAATATCAGTAAACTCTAAATCTTTTAACAATTTAATTTAATACGGAAAGAATTTGCTGAATATCTAAAAATTTAGATAAATGCAGATTTGAAAATAATTGTGTTCAACTATAAAAATAATTATGTAAAAAATTCAAGTATGAGTAATGTTGTAGAAAGCTTCAATATTCTAGCTTAAGCGTCCTACATAATTATTTTGATAATCCAAATAAATTATTTTCATCTGTATCTAGCTAAATTTTTAGATACTTTAGTAAAATTTTTTTTTTCATATATGTGAAACGAATTTGAATATATCGAAGAATCTAGCTGGTAGGAAATGCGATGATCGTATGACAATTACCAAAAGATTGGAGAATCATAATAGAAGAGAGATTTATTGAAGTAGGTACCTAGCGGCGCAAGGATGATCGTTGCATCGCAGCGGAGGAGGATGTTTTGGTTTTTCCACGTTGTGACAACGTTTGTCGTTGACGAGTGTCTGATTGCTCTCGCGAATGCATTTTAGGATCGTTGTTCGTACGCCTGCAAGTTACAGCGAGTTATAAGAAGTGATTTAACATGTCTTGAATCTTTGTTATAATTAATTCAATTAATTCAAAGTCTGATTTTCTTCAGCGAGAAATTGGCTTGACGCCAATTCTTTAAAAAATTTTTTTAACATTGGTTGAAACGTATCGTTGTATAACGTTGAAATTTCATTAAAATAATATCTACTCGAAATGGAACGAGAAGGAAAATTTTGTCTGCGGCTTAGGTGCAAAACAATAATTCATTTTCCGTCTTTTATAACTTAGACAGCGTTAACGTATTAATAATTTTATTGAGGAAAATTTCATTTCAAGTTAGTTTAAGAGACTAGGAATAAAACGAAGTGCGACACTTTGCGATCGGGACATTACATTTTGTATTAAGTATGATCGACGTGACCGTCACGTTCCTTTTCGTATTTGTCACTTTCCGCCCGTATCGCGTCAATTTAAATTAGAATATTCCAGTTCAAATGTCCAGAAAGTCAGTGACAATTTCCGGTTGGTATTTCAAAAGTATCGCACTGTATATATCTTTGCAGTCGTCCGCAATTATGTCTCAATTATACTCTTACTTAACTTCAATTATCTATTATGTTTACTTAATTCAATTTAAAACAATAAAAATGCGATCCAAAATTTCTTTCTTAGACAAAATTTTTTTTAATGTTCTAAATACACGAAAAGATTAAAAATATCTTACGTAAAATTTTTAATCGTCGTGCTAGAATGTGTTTAATTATATCGAAATAAAACATATCTCAAGCTACTTCCCACGCAATGCTTCGGTGATATTTAGACAAAGTCGTTTTCCTAATAATTTTTAATTATCCAGACACTTTTTCTGTAATGGTTCGTTTAATCAGTATCTCGCGACAGATTTACAATAATTCGAAATTGTATAGCCTTTTTATATCGACATTATCGTTCGACATTTTACGTTTAATTATTACGTAATTCCAAATTATATTTCATAATATCCATATTTTATTAGTTGATGAGTTTATCCCTCAAGAAATAATTAAGCGTATTGTAAATAAATACGTTTCTATAGTATGAGATATGCTTATTTATCGAAATACGGTGGTTGTTAATTTTATCGGCAAGCTTTAAACTATGGCAATCGATTAGACTGTTTCGTTGTATAATCACAAATATTTAATCGTACGCAATTTAGAGAGTATCTTGCGTATATTAGTAATATTTATTCGTTAATATTCTTTATTTTTCGAACATCGCGATATTATATTTCCTAAAATATACGAGAGATACGCGAAAATGTATTACTAGCAATATTGAAAATTAATGCAAACTCATCGATCTCAACATTATTACACAGAAATTATAACACTGTGCATTCCAAAAGTTAAACAACATGTATTGAAACATTTATCATTCGCAATCAAATGCAATTAACTCACGTTTCGATATTGGATATTAAAATCTCGAGAGAAATATTTCACTGAAAGTACATTATTTTCCAAATACATTGTGCTAAGTCAATATTTAAATTATTTTGCTATATAAACATACGACATTATAAAATTTTAAAATATCATTTTTTAGATTTATAATTATTGTATTTAGTATTTGTTGCAAAGTAAAAAATTATTTTATCTCGCTATACTGCAGAGAAATAAATTTTATTTAAAATCATCAAAATCTTTCAAAAATTGTCTTCGTAATACAATATATAAACTACAAAAGAAACATATTGTCAAATTATACTGAAAAAATTATATAATATTATTCTTAATAATTTTAATTTTACTGAGAAATAATCGCTAGTAAAATATTTCCAATTTTACATGGAAAGAACAATTTTGCTAAAGTATCTAAAAATTTAGTTAAATACGAATAATTTTGTTAGATCATCAAAATAATTGTGTAGGACGCTCAAGCTAATTGCTAGAATATTTTTGCAGCATTGCTTGAGTCTACGTAACTATTTTGATAATTCTATATAATTATTTTGACACTCCAACAATATTATTTTCAAACCTGTATCTAACTAAATTTTTAGATACTTCAGCATACTTCCTTTCTGTGCAGTTAGATGCAACACCTCAGTACGAGTATCATATGATATTATGACACATGATTAATTATCAAGGCACCATCTTCTTACCTCCTCCGCATTCCTTCGAGCAGGGAGAGAGGCCGACTATTTTCCAAGTGAACTTCCTCCTCTTCCTCCTTCTCATCGCCTTTGACTTTGGCTGATCGCCCGCCATCACCGTAGTCGGTGGATGCTTCATCTCTTCCTTCCGTCCGCCGTCGTGCGCACGCGGCGGATCGCGATCGCGACGCGTTGGAGATAAATCGCTTCGCCGATCCGATCTGGAAGACAGAGAGCAACGAGTTGTACGAACGAAGACAAATCGCGCGACTCGACTCCGAGAGATTCTCATACGCGAACGCGTAGATTCCTGCCATATAAAGGAGAAAGTCCATTGGTGGAATATCCGAATTATTGATGAGCGAGTGCCGTATAAGAAACTCACTCCGTGATATATTTCAGAAGTGTCACACCGATCGAACAGTAAAGATAAAAGTGAAAATTAAAGATTAAAGATTGGAGAAACATATAAAAACGTATGTAAAAACATTCGAGATAATTAAACCCCGGTGGAAAAGAATTTACACGTACGCAATCTATAATTTTAACGTGTTAATGGAAGAAAAATAACTTTGAAAACTACGTTCTCGATACTTTTAAAATATAATGTTGTTTCAAAAGTTTTAATAAGAGTGTATTTACGTTCTTGTAATGGGTACTCGCACGGTCACGTGAGTATCTGGACTAGGTATCTCGTTGCCTCGATCGTTTGCTCCTACGAAGAGGAATAAAACATGTTTATGGACTATAATCGATGATTTTTTTATTGTAGATAATTTATTGGCAATGGAGCAATTACCTGCGACAAGCAGCGGCGGTGCAATCACCGCTTTACCGTCCGGCACTTCCTTCATAGGTAGCATGTACTTGTACAGTACGCCTGGATTTAATTCCACGGATAAAATCTACGGTAATGCGCGAACAATGATATTAGCAGTAAGACTGGATTCAATTAAATGGGTAGATTAGAATGCATTTATAAAGATCGCGCGCGCGATAAAAAATACATTATAATAATACCAACAAATTTTCATCAACATTTTGTTTCTCAATAAGTAATAGGTGTTTCTTATAAGAGTTTTTTAAACTAAAAAAGGATATGCTTTTCAAAAAATTCCATCTCCCTTCAGTTTTTAGAAACTCCGCTGTAAATTTCTTATATAATAACGCAAATTCGTAATATATATGTAATACATAGCTATAAAAAAGTAAAATGTTTATTTACATTATATAAAAATAAATATAATAATATAAAGCTAAAATTTATTATGATATAATTTATTATGATACATAATAAAATTTATTATGAAGTAAAAGAAAAAGTTGTAAATTGTTTAAATTTGTAAAATAATGTTTTTTTAAAATAAAGTCCTTGATCTCTCAAAATCTGCGGATAATAGTATTTTTTTAATTTTACGTTCTTACATTCAGCAGGTAAAAATACATCAAAATCACCATTCGGATAATGAGAAACAGAAATCAGTGTAATTAATATTTGGAAAAAATGTTTTACCTTCAAATTATGTGTAATTTGACAGTGCTACGTAAGAGATAAAGCGAAGCAAAATTAGAGAGATAAGAAGTATCCGTGAGTAAAGGTCGTTCGTAAATTGTAACTCGAACTATCAGAATAATTAAAGAAAATCTGCTTCTGATGCGATTAACGAAAAGTGACGATAACGCGGATAGTACCTCTAAATGCAGAGACTCGTTCAACGGTCCAGTCGCTAAGATACACTCCATACGGTTCCTATCGCCCCTCTGGTATGTTAATGTCGTACCAGCCGCTTTATAAGTACCACTGGGACTGTAAGACCACGGTCCGTTTAGGATGTAACTGCCATTACTGTCTCTCAACGCTGCGAGTAGATCGATCGTTTGTTAATCAGCATACCGTTGCGTATTGCCGCGTAAAAACGCCGCTTAATTATTCGTCTCTATGTGCTTTTACTAAATTACTAGCGCTCTAAATTGCTTGTTCTAAATTAATTTTATACATTATCAGAAATGACAAAATGTCTGCGGTAATTCACGTTCATTGACTATTCATTAGTTTTCTGATGACACGATTTTTTAAAAATAGGTTCTAATTAAACGCTGTACATCAAACAATTAAAATATTCATTACTTAATACTAATTTACAGAACTTTGTTTTATTTTGTTTTATTTTGTTTTATTTTGTTTTGGCGAATCATCAAGCTACCTAGAAAATTACTGCTGAATCGGAGCTCGGAAATGTTAAGCGACATGGCACCCTTCGGAATCGTGGTCACCTGCTGATGACCCTTAGACAGAATCGGCTCCATGAAGATGCCTTCAAACAACCTGCACCCTCTGCCCTGGCCACCGCACACGCCGCAGGCGTCCATCGTCGCACCGGAGCCCACCACCCCGTCGCATCCTATAAGCTGAATGGCAAATATGAGAATATTCGGCACTATTGCGTTTATTTAATGCACAGAGGAGATTCACTCGGGACTCTCCCCAATTTGATCAAGCCTTCTATTTTTGAAAACTACATTTCTCACAATATTTTTTTCCTTAGATAGATTTATTATTATGTTTAGGATTATTACAGTTAGACCAAGTCTTTTTTAATTTTTGTTCAATTAAAATTTCTTTCCATGTACATTAAGAGGAAAATTTTTCATCTCGTTATTAAAAATCTTTTTTCGAAAAGGTGCTACTGGAATCTCGATGAAATCGAGTAATCCCAACGTTATTGATTGATAAATGCATCTGACTGAATTGCACCGGACGTTCGAATGAATGACATGAGAAAGGAACGAGAGAAGATCGTCGCGCGCGGCAGAGCCCAAAGCACGGATCAATAGCGATCTTATCGATCGATCGTATCGTATCCCGTCGGCCTGGTGTCGATCATTAATTTCCGGCATCGTTCTCTCGCCTAACGCTCACGCTATTCATACCTTGCATTGTCCAGCGACGCAGAGCCATCGTTCACCATTGCGTTCCGTCGAAATCCCGCCGGCGCCGCCGCGTCCGCGAAGATTCGGAGCATCGCAGGGCGTGCCGTCTATTACTGCCGGTTCAAGCGTTGCGTAAAAACGCTCGCCGACTGCACGGCAATTGAGCGCGCAGGAGTTCGGCGCTGGGGAACAACAGTAGTCACGATTAGGCCAGGCGGAAGTTAGGTCACCAGGCCTGGTCGTTAGCTACGTCATCGTTATATCGGTCGAACACCGATCGAGCGACGTCACTCGCTCGTTTGAGACAAACGATCGCAAGACCCTTCTTTGTTACTTCGTAAAAGTCGTATGTTTCGCTAGTGGCGAAAAAGAATCCCGCCAGAGAAATTTAATGCACACCATAAAATTGAATATTGTTGAATATTATAATTGATAATTGATTAATAATTGCGTCGACCCTGACTAATAATTTGAGAGTTTAATTTTCAATAATGATAAGAGGATCGATTTAACCCTTTGAGGATGAAAATTTTCTAACAAAAAGAAACTAAAGAGGATTTTGTTTCTAAGAGTTTATGGAGTATTGCCGAATTCGATTCTGGTCCTAGAATTCCAAAATTAAAAAAAATTTCAGAAAAAAATATTGGGTCATCTAAAAAATATCCGCGGTTTTTTGTCACTTGTTGACCATCAACACCATCTAGTGACAAAAAACCGCGGATACTTTTTAGATGACCTAATATATATATATATATACAGGGTGGGCCATCTATTGGTACGTTTTTGAATTTCGTCGTATGGCAACACCGAACGAGCTACAGACCCGAAATTTTGACAGTTTATTAGTCATACCGTCCGCGGCACGAAACAACATGTTTTCTCTTGAAGAGCGTTTTGAAATTTTAAAAACTTATTTTCAAAGTCAGTGCTGTGTCGCCGAAACTGTACGAATTTTGAAAAGAAATATGGGTCGTGATAGAGCACCCACCGAAGGAGCTATACGCAAATTGGTGAGGAAAGTTCGTGAGAAAGGGATGTTAGTGGATGACATTATATTACGACTGTTTTGAGTGAAATTGGCGCCGAGGTAGTCCAAAATGTCATTAATAATTGGGGTGACCGAATGGCATACTGTAAGGCCAGTAGAGGGAGCCACATGAACGAAATCGTTTTTCATTCTTGACGCGGATACTTTTAGCTTCACAACAAAAAAAAAATTAATAAAAAATATCAATGTATGCTCATTTGATCGCATTTTTAAAAACGTACCAATAGATGGCCCACCCTGTATATATTATTGTGAAACTCTCTCGATGTTAGGAGATTCTTGGTAACGTTGAGTTTAAATACAGTTTGAAAATGTCAAATTTCAAATAGGTAGCAGGAAATGGAGGAAGTATCCACACAGGCATCCGTGCATCTCCACATATCCATCGACTCACCATCTACGAAGGGCATCCAGACATAACTGCGGCCCTTGTAGTTCCTTCCGTTGTACTTAGAGCACTGCTCCGCTTCCTGCACAAACGCGTAATGGATTAATTAAACTTACGGTAATTGAGGATCGATCGAGAGAAGAGAACGGAGTTACCATCGAGAAATAGACGCGGTTCTTCCAGGGAGGGAAAAACCGACAGGATCGATCGCGTTGCTTTTTACAGCACGTCGCGCTTTTCCCAAAGCGCTGCGAATAAATAAAGGTAAAATTATTTGCGGCCTCTGGCAGAAAAAAAAGCTCGCATTCCGAGCTGCCGCGTGCGCCGAGAGGAAGTCCGTATATTCGTGCAAACACGCGAATGCCGGCACGTGTGGTGCTGGTGCGCTATACGTGCGCGGTCGCGTTGCAATTTCCGGGTAGACTATTAATTGCCGGCGAACGAAACGGTGGTTACTTTGCCCGGGCATGTTTGCGAATCGCGAATGCGGCTCGGAAATGTAGTCCCCTGGTATCGAGCTCGAAGATAAATATGCCCGCACAAGGCGCCGTTTTTCTCCCCGGGTAATAACGGATAACGAAGCCGCATCTTTTAGGTAACATCAAGCCAATTTCGCTCTATATCGCGATTTTAATTTCGAAGCAATTTTAAGAGTTAAAACTTTCACGTTAAAATTCTTACTCTATGCTAAAAAAAAAAAAATTTTACGCTAAAAAATTCTTACTTCACTTACTTTACTTAATTGTACTGCCTGTGGCGAAAAAAAAAACGTTTCTTCTCTTCAAACTGATAGCGGAACATTCAAAGTACGAATACTTGTGGGTCAAGAACACCCAGTACGTCAACAGGCACTGATCGTGGCCGAGATGTAAACAGATCTTATCGCACGGTCTTTACTACCATCAAGAGCTAATCAACACCAACGAGCCCTTTCTCCCTTCCCCTTCTTTCTCGATACCGGTCAAAGCCATCCATTACACGGCGGTCTTTAGTCTCATAGGTGGTGATTATTCTTATGAATTTTAAACAACGCCACGTGCATACACATACACATAGTACGTTGCAGAACCGGGGATATAAATCGTCGTCGTGCGCATCCTTAATTGGCCCGCGCGATGATTTGTTCGAGACTCGTGACGCATCGTCGAGAGGAAAATCTTGAGGAACGTGCCTTGCAGCGTGCACGAGTCTAGGTGGATATAGACATATTCGCTGATCTATGCGACATCATGGAAATAGTAACACACGCACGAGCGAGTATGCGAATTTTATGCGAATAATCAGCGAGCTGATGCGCGACTAATTGTCGGTTCAAGGCCTCGACAATAAACCGCCCTGGAAATAAGGCAGCCTTATTTGTAAGAGTCTTCTTTCTTGAAATTCTAGGGATCTCTTCGCAGAGAATTTTCGATGTTGCAGATTCTCTCTTCGTGAAATTTACGCTTACGTCGGATACTGACAGACTGACGAAACGAGCGATCGACGAAAACGAGCTTAGTAAGCGAGATTCTATCCATGAGCAAATTTTACATTGTAGAGGCAATTCGAAAGACATCGTTCGAATCTGTATCTTCGAAATGATTTTTTGCATCCAATAGAATTAAGATATCATTTTTTGACAAATTTAAGATTCTCCAGAAGCTTCAATAATATATAATAATTGCTGGAATCTGTATGTTTAAAATAATTTTTTAAATATACGAAAAAATAAAATTAATATTAAGTTAAGCACTTTGTGCCATTTTTCAACAAATTTAAATAAGATTCTGCAGAAATTCCTCTTTAATTGCTCAAATATGTATCTTAATAAAAAAACAATATAAAATAAAAGGCTCAATTGAAATAAAAATCAAAATAATAATAATAATAATAATTCGAGCCAAGTTGGATCAATACTAAAATTTATTTAACAAACATTTTAAACAATCAAATTCTAAGATTCTTTAGAAATGCCAGTACAACTGTTTGAATTTATCTGCGGAATAATTTTTTATACGAACACGACAGAGTTAAGTAGAGTTAAACGCTCTATGCATTACCATTTTTCATCAAATTCAAGAACTTGATTTTCCAAGAGAGTTCCTCTATAATTCTTGTCGATAAACGTGCTGAAGGTCTTGTGCGCCGGCTTACCTGCGTATTGCACGTGTGGTAGCGTTTGTATGTGCCGATACAAATGGGTCTGGAGCTGTTCGTACCGTTCTCCGAGATAATACTTCGCCTCCTCAAAAGTCTCCTGGAACGAATCGCTTGCATTAGCTCACCCATTGACTCGTGCGAGTAGCGCGCGATGCATCTCGATTTTTAGCGTCGAGTGCATAAGCGCATTTTTAAGAAATGCATAGCACTATGCAACCTCAAGATCAAAAGAGAAAAACAGAGAGAATATACGCGATAAGAAAACGTTTATGAGTGTTATTTAATCATTGTTGCTATGCTGAAGGAGATAATTACACTTGTTATTAAATGGAGGATAATCACTCCACACATTACATTTTTTATTTCACGTAAAATTAAATAAGATCATGATTTAAGAATTTAAATTTACATTTTCTCTTTGATGCACTCTATTTAAATGCCACTTTATCTAAAAATTTTATGTAGTTTATATGATTGAATATTAACATTTCAATTCAATGTGATTAAGACGGAGCAATGAATATGATTCGAATAAATCTCTTAATTGTTTATGTTAAGTTAGTCATTAATCAGAACTCTTGTGTAACTATCGTCAAGGATAAATTAAATTCAAGTCATCAGGCGATCTTTAACCGCGAGATACTGACTACTTTGTATTTACTCGTATAGTGAACTCGTCGCGATATATTCATATTGCGAGTCACGTAACGGCTCGCAGTAGCGTTAGAAAGGTGTAAATGTCAGTGGCGATAACAACACGTTTCTGCCCCCGGGAGAAGCTCGCAGAAGTCGTCGGCCTGCCGGTGTATAATCTTCTTACGCTACTGATCCGTAATTTGCACGCTGCTTTATAGCTAGCCAAGCAGGACATACAGGGTGTACGGAACTTATATGTTAAAGTCTCTCTTTCTTGAAGGAATTTCTGAATTATTCATGTTTCTCTGGAATTTTATATATTCTTTTATTATTCAAATAAAAAATATATTATAATCTCTGAATGAGAATCTTCTCCATTTTCGACAGAATTCGTTCGTAGATAAATTTTCAAAAAGGAAACGCACAGTGAAAACATATTTAAATAATAAACAACTGGCGGCTATTCTCTTTTTCTCTCTCTTTCTTTCCTATGCACGTATCGAATAAACATTTGTACAGATATCACAATGTGTGCAATTTCAAGTTTTAAAAAATGCAATAAAAAGTTTAATCAAAGCTCTTTCGTGCACTTTATTTTTGTAATATAAATGACAGCAATGTTTATGAAAGCAGTGCATAAATTTTGTACAAAGGAAAAAATGTATTCCATTTATTCAAAGAAAAAAAATTACGTTTCATAATATCACATGTAATCTTTTCTACATGTATATGCATTCATGAATATCAAACAGAATTTGTGAAATTTTACTTTGGTTCTAAACGTCCAAATATTTTAAAAAAGTTTTATATTGAAGACTTTCAATATGGATAAATAAACAACATAAAAGTATTGCGCATTATCGCATTAGAAACTGCGGAATAATCTATTCAATCTAAAAACTATGCTTATCCATCTAGCTAATACATGTTACACGCTGATGAAGAAAAAGAGTTAAACGAGTTATCTCTATAATAAGATATCGATGAATCTGAGCATTTTGTATGTTCCTTACGGATATGAAGGAATCGAAGATAAGCGGTGGTCGATCAATCGACAGATTGAGAGGAGTAGGAGTAGTATATTCGATACGAAGTCCAAAGTTCCACGCGGTTATGCGAAATGCAACGCGATTCGTCTAGCGAGCGTTTATGATCCAAATTGCGCGAGACCCTAACGGTACCATAAGGCATGTGATTATTGTTAGGATCAACTGCGCAAGGTGCTTTGCATTCTCGCGATGAAACCGTGACGCCCGATGATTACCGATCCCAGTCGTGACCTCCCATGGAAGATCGTGCCCTCCGTGAGGACAAAGGTGATGCGAGGTGTGGAAATCATTAATCGAGCGTGAAGATATTTGGATGGTAATGTGGTCATACAGTGTTTGATTTTCATGCTTAATGAGCTCTTGTCGCGCTTTGTTTTGCGCTTTTATTTTTGTAAAGATATTAGTGAAAGAAAACCGAATAAAACTTTCAATATATCCTAGAACGTATGTTTGTCTTATTATTTATAACGCATTATTTATAATGTTATATAAAATATTTAAATATATATAAAATACTATTTTAAAATATTTTACATGTTTATTAAGAATTTTAAGCACGACCGTATATGTGAATAAACGATAAAATCAAATACGATAAAGAAAGCCAAGATCGATCAAATTTTAGATGTTACAAATAATATATTATATATTCTTTTATTGAATCAATTTATTCCAGATATAATTGCGAACTGATAACGTTCGTTATCCGAAGTAATATTTTTCGCAATAAATTTCTTACTTTCTTTCTTCCTAATTTAATTTAGGGGAGATTATTAACGTTTCAAATTACTTTTAATTTAATAAAAGAATATATAATATATTCTTTGTAACATCCAAAATTTGACCAATCTTGGCTTTCTTTATCGTATTTGATTCTACATGTTATTTTAAAATATTTTAATATTTTAATCTTTTATTATTTTAAAATAGCATTATATATAGCATCACATAATGCCAAGAATTTCCGGTCAATATATAATTTTAATTTAATTTTTGTATTTTCAATTTGTTTTTTAATTTATATTATTAAAAGTTAATAAAATTCTTACTATACGCAATTTTTAAATACTGGAGTATATTAAGTACGAAATTAATACTTATATACTAGGTATTTATTTGTAATATTTTTGTATCTGAGCAATACAACAAAATTATTTATTAGCCGGAAACTTTTAGTGGCCACAGTATACGTTTTTTTATAAAAATTAAAAAATTATTTCAAGATTTTTATTAATCTGTCATATTAAATGGACTCACCGTAGGGGGACGCATTCCCGAAATTGGGACTGGATGCCAGTGCCGCAAGATCTAGAACATTCGCTCCATGAACTCCACATACCCCAAGTTCCTCTTATCCTGTTGTCATGGCTGATTCCAAATTGTGTTCTTTCTTGTAACATATGATACACCTAGAAAAATCAACACTGTTCCGTCAATCGTGAATTCTTCAGTTACAGTAGAGCTGAAGAACTCCGAAACTTACAGTCAAATGTAAAATTAATATCTTAAAAAGAAGAATAATTTTCAAGTAAATTTATTTTTAATTGTTTAATTATATGTAAAATATTTTATTTTAATAATTTATGTAAAAATAACTATACTTCATTTATCAATTATCTTTCACATACATTTTAGCTTACATTACTTTTTAAATACAGATACTTTATTAATATTCGGACGCAATTTTATCTAATAATAAATATTTATTTCCTAAATTCATTTAAATGGGAAAGAGAGATTTTAATCAACTGAGGTAATATTTTTCACAATAAGTTCTTTACATGTTTTAAGATGCTAAATAGTACCAATGATTTAATTTGTTATATAAATTTAATTTAATAAATTTAATTGTATAAATTTAATTTGGAAGGATTATTATTATCTATTTCAGATCGTGCAAATCTGTCTTTGTTGTAAATCTGAAAAGTAATCGTCGCACAGTCATATATCTGAGATAAATTTATTTAACAAATTAATTAAATAAAGAAAGGGATGACAAGTTTTGCACGATGATAATGCAAATAAAACAAATTATATTTTCAATTTAAAAAAATTATTTAAATACATATAGATGTATTATTCTAATCTGACCGTATAAATAATATTTTTTTTACTTAGTTTATTTATTATTCATTTGACGGTCTTGATTCTTACTTATTATTGTTTATTTAAATCTTGTTTCCAAGTTTTTTGCTTATCGTATCACTCTTCATGATAGATAATTGCGCGAGTGTGAAAAGCGACGATAGCTATTACAGTGAAAAAAAATATCGAAGCAGGTAACTAGACGGTAATTAAACGATGAGGCAGATACGTATGTCTGGTATTTTGTTCCTGTTAATCACACGCCAACATCATAGAGCACAAACTGTTTGTTCGGTAATTAATATCGCTACTGCGAACGAGATCCCAATTAGATCGTATGCGTTTCGGTATCACGTACTCTTGTCGTGATTAATTAAACGAAAGATCGATTACCGTATTGCATACACACGGCGTTGAATTAACGGCATTCGATCTATCTCCGCGCACCATAGGCTACTCGTTGCATTAACTTCTGCCGGAAGTTTGCTAAAGTAACGTCGCTTCACCACCAGGAAGAAAGGCATGACGTTCTCACGTAAAGATTTCCCGCGCTTCATACTTCACGTCCGATCCTCCCTTCGATCGCGCACGTCTAATTAATCAAACGGGAAGAGTCGCATCTCTTGTTCCCTCGCACGCTATGGGCGTAATATCTCGAGACCGGAATACAAATCATCGATTTCGCCGAACCTGTCGCGAGACGAATAACAACCGTTAAATCTCGAAAGGCCTCTTAAATGTGACTTTTGTTCCGCCCACGTTTGTCAATTTGTTCTGTGCGTCGCGTCACCGAGGATCGCTTCTATTTTTAACAAGCCGATAAGGATTTAGATTTCACGAAAAAAAAATAACACAAACAGGCAATTACGCTTTTTGTAAACATCGTGTGTCAATATTGAATTTAGTGTCAAACGGTGAATTTAGAATTCGAATGAAGAGCTCTTAGCTATTTTTTTTGCAAGTCGTTAACCCCAAGAGCAGCAAACTAATACTTCCTTAATACCTGGCATTAACTCTGGAACGTTAATCACAGCGTTTATACAGTAAAGGCTCTGTACAAAGAAGGATATATTCTTGGATATATATGAGGAGATATTTTTACAGTATACGGAATAATGAGACCTTATCAAGAATAAATTCATGTAACGATAATACTTCAGAGAGAGAGAGAGAGAGAGAGAGAGAGAGAGAGAGAGTACGATCAACGTAATGCTTTGATTGATCAATTCGTAAAATTCTTTCCTCTGATTGATCAATCAAGTGCTTCAAAGCATTTACAGTGAGACTTTGACCGTATTTAAAAAGAAAGGATGCTTCATGTATTTTTAAATAATATTGAGGGGAAGACATGAATCTGATTAGAAGCTAATCGAATTGAGTTTACTTGAGTTTCTATTACTTTGTCTGGATTTTCATATCAAATCGATAAGAATATAATTATAAGAAGATAGCATATGAATAATATATAAGAAAACATAAAGATAATATAAAATATATGGATAATATAAAATATATAATATCGCATGAAAAGTGACTCAAGTCGAAACTTTTCGAATTTCATATTATGTGCAGATTGTATTTTAAATCTATCGGCCTTCAGAAAAAGTGATGGAAGTTAATCGAATTCAAACAGAAAGTAGAATAGAAAGAATAGAAAGAAAACGAGGAAAATGACACCAATTAAAATAGGAGTAATTTTTAATAGTCTAATATAACACCGTTAAATATGATTATTTTTTTTATCGATATTACTTTTACAAATAAAATTTGAAAGTAATTTGTAAAGCTGTAATTAACTTATATTTAATACTGCCGTAATAATTAATTTTTAAATATGCAATTTTCTTTTCCTTCTCTCCTGAACAATTTTATATTTTTTACTTGTATCATTTTTTTCGGTGATATGCAAAAAAGTATAAATATAACAGAAAAATAAATATACAAATCATAATAACATGGAAATAAACATGGAAACATGGAAACAATGATATTCCTAAAGTATCTAAAAATTTAGATAGATACAGATCTGAAAATAATTTTGTTAAGCTATCAAAATAATTGTATTCAAACTGATTGCTAGAATGTCAAAACTTTTTACAGCATTACTTATCATAAAATTCCTACGTAATTGTTTTAATAGTACAACAAAATTATTTTTAGATCTGTATCTAGTTAAATTTTTAGATACTTCAACAAAACTGTTCTTTCCATTAGAAAAACTGATGAGAAATTATACTCTACAGTTAAGCTTAGCTGAAAATTCGTCGAGAATTACGTAATGCTCTGAAAATTCTTATTATAGTATTGGTCTTTCAAGAAAGCAATTCCGGAAGTGTGTATCGCTTCGGAGAAGCGACCTTGACGTCAACGTAGGCCTAAGATGAAGGTCGCATGTGTAACATTCGGGTAGCCGGAATGCGCCGTATTTCTTAAGCTGTGTCGTCTATTTTCGTGTCATTCGTAATACACACGTTTTCTAGAACAAACGGGTTCTTAAGTGTAATTATAAAATGGCAGCGGTGGTTGCACAGCATGCAGACCGTGTTTGCGTTCGTTCTCGTGTCGCACACCACGTGGCCTTGTTCTCTGTACCAGCGTAATTTAGGGACCTCCTTCGGTGTCAATTAATTACCCCCTCACTCCGCATAATGCCACGTAATTGCGTATTAATTCCCGCAAGTGGATCGAATTAATATGCATCTCGCGCACGACGAGGATTGTTGTCAGAGAAGCGAACGGAATTGTCGCAATAGCCAATCGCGAGATCGAATTTAGCTTGTCGCGGACGTGATTATTTATTGATGCTTAATCGACGACATTGATTCTGAGTAAAAGCTTACTAACTAGCATAACTAGCTTGTCATCGAACTATACTGTAAAATTAGTTCCCCGTCACTTGCCATTATTAATGAAATGAGATTGTTTTTCGAAGTTTACATTGTTAGATATCAAAAAGCAATGGTAACTCAATTCCTTGAATTAAATAACATTTTATTATTTCTTATCTTCACACTGAAAAAAAAATTACAAAATTTGAATAAATATTTGTTTAGATTTAGATTAGAGAGTACTAATGAGATCACATTTGCTTACGGACAATACATACTTATTTAATTTTTAAAAAATGATACTTAAATTTAAATATAATTTTTTTTAATTAACAATAAATAAGAAGAGGCTACAAGCCAGATTTTTATTTCAAATTCTAAGAACATATGTTTATGTCTGAAGTTGACGTTTATATCTTATGTTATATCACTAATGACCTTATTATTAGGTCATCCTTATTCATGTAGAGAACGCAAATTTAATAAAATTAATAAAAAACGATTAGATTTATACAGATTTATACAATTTCTACAGATTATAGTTATATAAAGTCTTGATAGTATTCCTTCATATTTATCTTCTGTCGTAATAACGTAATGCTTTCAGTTTTGTAATATTTTCAGTTACATTCTTCCATTATATCGATCGCAATTAGTCCATAATGATGGTAAAATTATTTAAACATGTTGAGTCATTCAATAAAAATGTACAACGCATATTCTCAAACGCGAATGTTTAACAAGAATATAAACCAGTAGTTGAAACAATGTTGTATTGTAAAGATAAGACTTACTTCTATGGGATATTTGTCGGGTATATGGGAAGACGAGACACCGGCCGTGCTCAGCATCATCAGGGCTAGAATCGATCTGCAACAAAGATAGAGGCAGGCGTATAAATCGATCTATTATAAATACGAAGATCGATGAGCGTAATGGCGGGTGCAATTTATAGTTTCGTGACCGAAAACCGTTCGCACCGAGCGGGGCAATTACTCTTTTATCGTCAGCAGAATCGCCCGTTCGCCTGCTTTCATTGAGTTAGAAATTTCAAGAATGCGATCTTAATCTTCATTGAACAACTAACGCGCATTTTCGCAGATGTGCAATGATAATAATGAATTGAAGCCGATAATGTCAGCGATAAACTTTATTTAATCCTTTGCGCTTTTATGTATTTCTCTTCTCGCTTTAACTAATAAAAGTGCGTTAACTAATAAATTATAAATATAAATATAAATTACTTATAAATATAATAAAAATAAATGTATTTACAATATACAATTAAAAAGAGTTTGTATCTGTCTTTCTCTTTCTCTAATTATTGTGTTAATCTTTACACATATCATTTCCTTATTTACTCAAAATTGACACAACTAAAAAAAAATTTCTCGAGTTATTACCATGAATGAATTTAGTAAACATTATCCATCAAAAGCAGATTAATTTCATTTCATTTAAAAAATCGTCATAAAAAGGGCAGTTTTTTAAAATCGTGAAACAAAAATGACAAAAATGGCATTGTTTCTAAAATTCTTTTTGCCGATATTATTTAATTAATCAATAATTTTCTGTCAAGAAAATATTGTAGTTTCTTCCTGGAAAACTTAATTTTTTTTAGTTGTGTTACTTTTGAAATAAGAAAGAAAGATATCTAAAAATTAACGATCAAAAAATATTTCACGCAAATATAGTATATTTATCTTAAAAAAAAAACATATTTTGTAATATATACGACACGGAGTTAAACTTATCCAAAACGGTAAAAAAACTAATTCTCGTTGACAGGTCTCGGACAACATGTTACTTCCATTGGCATTAATCATTAATAATGCAGCTTAACTACGTAGATGTAGATCCTGGCAATCGATATAACCAATTCGCGTTGACTTATCTCGACTTGATCGAACTACACCATACGCACGTCTCAATTTTTCCCATCGCATACAGTCTCTAGGTTCTTTCTCCACCCTTCCCCCTTGCATCCTGAGATCGAACTCGACATGCAATCTCAACATCCGTTGCCACGCGGGATAACTATTACGCACCACGTCCCCGGAAACGACATTTTTTTTCGGTTGACGAATTAACTTGGGAGCACGTTCATGGCTTTATAAACACAGCATATAAGAAAAGAAAAATAAAGAAAACGTGACGAAAATACAGCACATATATTACCTGATATATCTAACTAAAATATTTAATGATAGATAAAACATGAGATACATTAAAAGTAGGTTTTAAGTATGAATATTTAGTATATGAATAGAGCTTCGGCCGAACTCGCTTTCTTCCAGCTAAAGGAAAAGGAGAAGTGCAAACAAGCGAGATTTGCAACGAAGAAAATATGCATAGACGGCGAAACTGCGACCAACTTGTCACTTCTCCACGTTAATTATTCATAAGCGTCTAAATGGCGTCTGCGAGCTGGGAAACATATACGGACAAATAGAAAACGCATACGGCGATGATAAGCCGTGATGCGTAGTTATGATGCCAGTCGTATTATCTTTCCATGGAAATTACTCAAAAGCGATACTGAAAAGAGGAAGCAAACCCCGATGCGAAATCCAGATGGCGAGAAGCTTTGATGCGTCGAGGCACCGTTCTGTGAATTGAATACAGTCACAAGCAAGATAAGGAAAAATCTGATACTACAATATTTGACTTAAATATTTTACATCCAAGTTATGCAAAGACGCTCTTAATGTCAAAATAAACAAGGAAATATTATTGTCTGTTATAATTCATTTTTTTTCATTGCTTCTTAAATATTGATATGACACTGTTTCAACATCGTCATAGTGGCTTCTCCTCTTCCTGTAAAGATTAACAATTAATAATTATGTGTAATTTAATAAATAGATTTAATTTTCAAATAAATATTTTTTTATACTCTACAACATATCTAAAGCCTATCAAAATCAGTGAGGGACAGTTCCGATCATTCCTTTGTAAGATCCATTCTGTTTGACTCTTTTCGGATAAATTTCCGAACGCCCGATTATCATGAAATTTGGCAGAAATATTCCAAATGAATGCCCTTAAATGGAGTTTCATCGACAAAAAAATTTAATGTCAAAAATGTATAAGTAAATTTATATACCACCTAAATACATTACCATTACATAGCTCGCTGTAATAGGGCGTGTAATAGGGTCTGAAGCAGGGGATAAAAAGGATGAGAGTCGGGGGTGAGAGTCGTGCGCCCCTTTGCAGGGGGGAGCAGGAGATGAAGTTTCTTCACGCCTTATTACAGCGAGTTATGTAACGGTAATGTATTTAGGTGATACATAACTTTACTTAAACATTTTTGACATTAAACCTTTTTATCGGTGAAAATCCATTCAAGGGCAATCATTTAACGTCATTTGGAGTATATCTACCAAATTTCATGATAATCATGATATTTCACGTTTTCGGAAGTTCACCCCTCTTTTCTTTCTTATTTATATTTATTCACTTATCTCGGTCTATTTCTATTTATTACAGTTAAATAAAAAAAAAAATCGAAATATTCATATTTCTTGACGTGCATCGATCGAGTTAGAAGCCGAGTCTCAAGGTTCTCGCGCGAACAGGAAGAGCAACACACAAGCTAAGAGATCACACACAAAGGGGCGAAGGGGAAAGCCTTCGACCGGCGCTGATCCAAGTAAACTGTGCCACTAAGTGTTAATAACGTTTCACTTGTTGCGTTTTCTCGGAAAGCTTAATTAATCATTAGATCGCGCCGCCGCGGATCGAGAGGGGGGAGGAGGGGGGAAGGAAGAGGCAGGCATTCTGACGCGGGATGGAGAAGAGCAGTGGTGCAGCCAGCAGTAGCGCACGACGCGCGTACGCAATTGTGCGTGCATACGTAAGCGTGTTGTGTACTCGCGCGAAATCAGAAAAATGCGCTATCTCAGCTATATCCACACGCGCGACGCGCTCGTAATCGAGGGGCGGCATGTCTTTCGCGATGCACCAGTTGCATCACACGCGAGCGAATGAAGCATTGCGACGTAGCGCGTTCGCCCGCGACGCCCAACGCCGTGTAGCCATCTGCCCTGAGATCCTACTCACTGCAGAAGACACGCTGCGAAGAGGATCGGATCGCGCGAGATCGCAGCCGGATTGAGAACGAGGAATTTCTGATTTTTGTCTACGCCACGGCTGCGAGCGAGACTCCCGTCGTCGTTCATTACATGCCTCTCCTTATTCGCGATGCGATTCGCTGCTGAGATCGCACCAGGCTGTTTTCGATTATCTATACGTGTTGAGGCGACTTGGGCAACCAGAAAATAATTGTCCCGGTTAAGTCATCTTTTTATCTCGATATCTTTAACTAAACGACTTGTGTATATCAAATAGTATCAATATATTGTATTATATAAAATAATTAAATGTAATTATTAATCTCTTTAGGGGACGAGAGTCTATTTTAAAAATCTTACAACTTTTTCTTAAGTAAGATTGTTATAATTCATTATTCTTTCATTGTACCTTAAAATATGAAACTGTTTCAGCTATAGTGAATTTTTTTCTCATCATATTAATAATTAATAAAATAATTAAACATAAGAAAAAATAAAGACAAATGATTTGCTAAAAAGAAGTTGCCTTATGGTAAGATATGCATTGATATGTATTGACATCAATTTGTACATCAATATGAAAGGAAAATTGAACGAAACAGCTACTAACAGCGTATTCAATTTTAGCTCTGCAGAAAGTCAGTCACATATATCTCAATTCTCAAAGGAGATGCTGATAGATATTTACATTCATATATTCCCTTGCAGATGCAAAGCAACGATGTTATCTAGCTCTTTCCGACTCTTAATTGACATTCAAAATTCTCTATATTAATTTATTTCCGTATCAGTCTCTTTTTCTCTCTGCTTAGAAGAGAGTGCACCAATAGAGATTCCGCACTTATCAGCGACAATGGCGATCGCGGATCGCGTTTCACGGCGCGGCTCACAATGCAAATAAATTCTTGCCGAAGTATCGGCGATCGATCTCTCCAACAAGAGCCCACAAAGTACGGACAACTACGAACCGTATCCACGACCCGTTACGACTTCCCCTATCACGCAGCCCGTCACGGCGCGGCGTATCTCGCACTTACGACAAACAATGCTGGTCTTGTACTCAATGGCGTAGGAATGTGAAAAATCGATCGACAAGAAGCAGCAGCGCGTTTCAGCCGTCTTTACAAAACCCGACCAGAATCCTTCTATTGACGGCGAGCACGGGACGTCAATCGCGACCAGATACGCCACCATAAAGTCAAGGGACCTCAATGACCCTCGTTAAGGGGAATACCAGAGTCAGTTTTTGTCGCTAGAGAGAAATTATTAACTCTGTATTCTCTTAAATGCAAGTCGGCGCATCTTCCACTTCCGCGAATCTTTGGCAATTTGGATCAAAAGTCGGTCAGAGCGATAGAGCTCGAATTCCGAGCAAACGTAAAACAACAAAATAATATTGCGATATTATATCAATGTAGATAAATCATATTAAACGTAATAGTGATATGTATTATGTTTTTCTCGTTCGTAAAATTAAAGGAATACGCGGAAATGTATAGTGTAATGTATATAAAATTTAATTGGTTTTTTTGTGACTGCAATAGAAATTGCAGTAGAAAGATAAATTTTATATTTTATATCATACTCAAATTATGCGTATTCTTCTTATTATTATAATTTACCCGATCTAATGAGGAAATTATGCAATTGAAAAGTCACTTAATATAAAAAAGATATAAATATATTTTTAAATAAAATAAAATGTAATGTATGTGTGTATGGGGCGAAGGAAATCGATTTATAAGCAACTTGTATATACAAATTGTTTGAACAATATATATCACTCTCTTACTTTAAAAATGATATAATTGAAAAATTGAATTTTCCAAAAAAGAGAAGAAACTATTTTTCAACTTGACAGAAAATTATTGACTAATCAAATAGCGTCAGCAAAAAGGATATATTCTTAATACATCAAATTTTTATCATTTTCGTTTCATCCTTTTTGAGTTACAACGATTTTTTTTCGTCTTTTCTATGACGTTTCAATAATTTTTTTTTTATAAAGTTAAATTAGTTCACTTTTGATGATTAACAGGATAATGTTTTCCATCTCCTATTTCCATTCATCCTCAATAATTAAAAAATCATGTTTCTTTAATTATTATTTTTTAAGTAAGATTGCGATATCATCCCTATCTTACGTTTGTAAGAAATATATTCTACTACGTTGCAATCTAACAAAATCAATAAAGCTATTCTGAGACTCATTGCGCGACATTATTATCACAATAGCGTCATTAAATGATTTTACCACCAACGAACAAATTCTCATCTAGTGATATGTGCTCAGACGAAACAATTGCGGGTCGTGGCGGGTTTAACGGTGCTATATATTAATACAGTTCTCGCCGCATCTTCAAGCGTGGCTGCACATTGTAACTTTTACGCCCGTATTATAAATAAACGGCACTTGCCACGCAATTACGACGGATCATAAAAATTACGCCAGTTCCTGCACCCACCGAATAAAAGTTATATGCCGTTGCGCTTATTTCGTATAAATATGATGTCTCGAAGTTAGAGTTATAGTCTGCAATTTTAAACTATTAGGTGTTGGAATTAATTCGTAGCGTTTTACAAGTGATGGGAAGTACTTTCATTAATGTATTTTTTAATGCTCATGTGAAATAAATAACATTCTTTCATGTAAAACGCTACGAATTAATTCCAACACCTAATATTACAAAACAACGCAACGTTAAATCCAAATAAAATTTGTATGACAAGCGTTTAATATATTATAGAACTATCAATTGTGTTACGTGTTGTTTTGCAGGCTTTTAGAGAACTTTCTTCACAATCTCTTTACCTATTTAAAAATTATTAATAAATTAACCAAGTCCGTTTGCACTAATATAGATTAACTTTATCTCGATTCAACTTACTCTTCATCTATCTCTCTCTAGTTCTCTAAGAATTTAATTAGAAAAAGATCAAGACTAAGTCGAATTGAGATTAAAGTTAATCTATATTGAAACGGACATAAATTTTATTTCTCCTCAGTTTTTATTCTAATAATTATTAATAAAGTTTCCAATGTTCAAATCGTTGTCAAGGATGTACGTATCAAGCTTCGAACATTGTACTCGCGAAATTACATCAAAATCAATCCGACGTGGCAGAACGAGCAGATGCGGAAGAAAGAAAAGGGTGAACACATCGTCGGCATCCGGCGTCGCGGGAGGGCCGTAAATTCGGTATCACGGTGGTCCCTCGAGAAGAGTTTTCGTCGCCATCGGGCCCCGAACCGGAGCGATATACGCGCAGTGGACACAAAAAAGAAATGACCGTGAAATATGATGCACGATACGCGCCACGACATTGTCTTCGACACGAGAGACCTTTTTCCGATGAGAAGTCGCCGTTGGACAAGGAGACGAGGACAAGAAGGACGTATGTGCGAGTCTCGAATAGCTCCTCTAATGATATCGGAGCACCTCGATCAGCTTAAGGAGGATTTCCACTACTGGGCCACGACAGTTCTCTCGAACTCCATTCTGAGCGCGCTGGTTAATCCTCCTGATTTCGCCGAAGCTCCCGTTCAAGCGCGGCCGCCCATCGTTATAAACGTCACTAGTATTTTACTGTAGTTTAAAGGGGAGAAAATAAACAGTCGCGCTAGTAGAGGCAATTAGCAGCGCTCTCGAGAAATCCTTCGTAGAAATACTCCGATTCGCATGAAATACTATAAGAGTACAATGTATAATGCTTTTATTTCAATGATGTTTTCATTTCACGGTAAATCTTTTATGCGAGTTAAATTAATTTGAAAAAACAGTTTTTCAATAAAGAGATTTAAATGGTGCAAAAACACAAGGTACGACTTTATCATACAGAAACGTGAAGAATTTCAAAATGTATCAATTTATTTGTGCTTTCTTGTGCATCCATTTAAGATAAATTACAAAATATTATGTGGATACACACGGAAAGAACGATTATGCTAAAGTATCTAAAAATTTAGATACAAATCTGAAAATAATTTTATCGAGCTATCAAAATTTTGTAGGACTATCAAAATAATTATGTAAGCTCAAGCATAATGAGTACCATAAAAAGTTTTAAGCAACCAACTTGTTCTATATATAACTATATATAACTATATATAATTACTTTATTGATCTAACAAAGTCAAATAAATTTTTAGATGCATTAGCAAAACTGATCTTCCGTATAACCATATATTTTTTATAATTTACCTGTTAAAAATTTCAAGAAATTTAAACTTTTAAGTTTAAAACTTTTAAGTTTAAAATAAACTTTTAAGTTTAAAACAATTTAAACCTTCATTTTCATGACATTATATTAAATTTAATATTTGTGTACATGTACATGAAATTTAATGCATTTTTCATGAAAATTTATGAAATTTAATATGCACGTTCATTACATTTAAGTAACTATTGTAACTTAATTTTCAGTTAAATCACTTTTAATTTCATAACCACGAGCTTCATTTACATGTAAAGAAAACATTTCTAATAGTGTACATTTATTAGAAATTATATATAAGTTTAACAATGTCAGAAATATGGTGCCTTCTGTTACGGCGATAAATTTCCCAGCAAGATGTACATAAATCATTGCTAGTGCAGTGAGAGCCTACGTGGGATATTCCCAATACCACTGACAAGGCATTCCAAAACTATAAACCGAGCTTTACGTACGTATGTACATGCATGCCTCGTATGTAATCGATATCGCATGCAGGTGCACCCGGGGTGAGATGCACGCGTTGTCGATGCACTTGCCAAGAGGCAGGCAGCGTCAGTTTCCGATAACCGAGATGGCTCCGTATTGCTGCTGTTGTTGCTGTTGTTATTGTTGTCGCGGCAACGGTCTTCTCCCTTCGGTATTTACCTTCCACTTTCGAAGGACCGATCGCCGACTGGAGCCTCGTTATATCATTCGAGAACATTGCCCGAAGGCGTCTTCCGTGTGCGGAGGACGGTAATGCTTACGGTATATTGATGCCATCGGTACTTTGTTTTCAATATCAAATTACTTTTTGATATATTGAAATTCTATATTCTACCTCGTATAACTCTTTCCGCTAATCAATCGATACAAAAGCCAGCTAATACAATTGAACGATACATGGATTATTATCGAGAATCATTGCAAAATTACACAGAAAGAATGGTTTTGAAGTATCTAACAAAAAAAATCATAAAATACAGAGATCTGAAAATAATTTTATTGGACTATCAAAATAATTATATAGGATACCCATTGGTTGCTAAAATGTCAAAACTTTTGGCAGCATTGCTAATTATGCTTCAGTTTCCTGCATAATTATTTTGATGGTCCAACAAACAAAATTATTATATTTTCAGATCTGTATTTAGCCAAACTTTTAAATAATTTCAGCAAAAGCGTTCTTTTCGTGTATCCATTCTAAATAAAATAAAATTAATTTAAAGGGGAAGGAGCACCGTTAGAATCAATCATGGAGGAGTATTAAACATTCAAAGACCATTTGATCGCAATAAAGACACTATCGGCGGCATCATATTGTTGCATAGCATCTGTTAAATTTACACCGTCACGCCGCAACATGATATCGCAATTAACCTAATATACTCGCTAACTAGTCGTTACTTTACTCATTATCGTATGTACGAGATATCGCCGTCTGTTAAAGGTGTTTTGTGACCCCGTTTAATGCCTTTTATTCGCGTTAACTGTTCAAGTATCGCCTAAGCGAGCGATATTCTTTTCGCTTGTATTTCGAGATCACGGATGTTCGATTAACGACAGCTGCTTATATTGTTAGATGATGTGACGTCACCGATATACAATATTGTCGACTGTGGGTCCGCTATATTATCTAGATATTGGGATACTGGAATGAAAGAGTAATATTGTTCATTAAGCTCACGACAGAACAGAAAAGATCATATTGATGATTAAGTAAAAATTCAATAATTCGGATATTATACATATAAAAAATATGAAGATTCAGAAATAAGCAATTCCACAAAAATAGTAAACTGAGAGCTTTTATGTTTCGCCAAATATTTAAAGTTATAAAATTACTATATATAGATTTATATGCAGACATATTGCAGTATAAAATCATGCTCGATAATTCAAGATCTAACATCCAAAATTTTCTACAATATTAAAATTAATTCAATTATTTCAATTAAAAAATATTAACTTTTTGAGAAAATGGAAATTCTCTCCCTTCCCCCCCTCCCCCTCCCCTCCTCTCACTCTCACTCTTTGATCTCAATTGATTATAATAAACATACATTTTTATGCCTACCAATGTAATTTAATCTTAATTCAACTAACTTTATCTTTTTCTAGTTTTTTTTTTAGTTAGAAAAAGATGAACACATTAAACCAAGATTAAAATTAATCTACACTGATAGAAACAGACATTACAGTCAACAATAAGATATACAATAAGAAAATAAAGAAAATTTGCTTGGCTGGTTACTCAGATCGTTGATTCAATTAAGCGGAATTTCGCATCCAATTTTCGCTTATCAAAAATGAATCGATACGCCAAATCAATCTCCCTAAGCAAGCAATGCATATCCAAGAGCTATGCCCGCACCACATGATTTTGCAGACGTAAGTTAGACGCGCAGATCGTGAAAATAGATGAGAGACCGGTATCGACGTGTAGTACACACGGTGGCAAAAACGTTCGGAAAACCGGCCAGTCATCCGTGACGGCGGGGCACGGCGGGAAGTAAAATCTTGTTAGCTGCACGCACGACTGCGCGTACGTGTAACTCCATGTGAAACCCAATACACCAAAGTCAAGCCGAACCGGGTGGCGGACTGGATCGGACGGCGGCCGGATGAAGAGCAAAAGAATATGCCTGGGCTTAGAATCGACCGGATCGACGCGTGACCACACGTGTGATCTGGGTCAGTTTTTGGGAGCCAGTTATACTCGTGTATGGATGGGACTAGCGGTAATGAAAGGAGAGAGGAAACGCTTGCCTAAGACTGATCCGAAGATTTTCTCGGGTCGCAGAAATAACGGTCGATTGTATATTAATTAATTTTAATAATTTAAATTTGACACTAGATATTAACAATTCAATTTAAATGCAAATTGTAAATGAAATACCGAGAATTTGCAAAAATTATTATACAAGAACATAAAAAAAGGAATATTTAAAAATTAAATTATTTATCTTTCCTTTTATATTATAAAATCTGTTACATATAATTATTGGATTATATTATTTGATATCTCTAATAAATAATAGCCCGTTAAATATAAATTTAAAATAACGATTATTTTTCAAATGCTTACATATTTTTCCTTTCAATAATTCTCTCTTACACAAGTAAAATCGAATCGTATTAGAAAGAATAAGTTATAATAAGAAATAAAAATTAAGAAATCTGGAAAGCATACTTACAATGAAAACTAGAAAGTAAATTTACAACGTAATTGATCATATAACATTGATCATGTAACGTTTAAATTAATAATAATATATATGCGTACACAAAATAATACGTATATGCAAAGTTATGAATCGCAGCAGTCTATTGCATCGCGCAAACGCAACACTTGATTTTTGCACGTCAACAGATTATACGATCCTATCGAAAGTTTGATCGCAAATGTCAGAAGGCCAAGACGCCTATTGATAAAGTAAAAAAACATTAAGCTGGTCGAGGAGCGCGGATGTCAAGAGGTCGAAAGGATCCAGCAGGGAAGTCGAGACGAGTCCTTCAGAGGAGTCCAAGTCATTGAAGTAACTCACAATGATTTCCTGCGCGGAGCCAAGATTCAGCTTAAGATCTATAGACATGTCTAAAGCCATATTCTCAAACCCAACATCAAACATAATAAAATTTTATTTCTAAAATTTTTCCAAAAACATTGGAGAAGACTCATTTAAATGTTAATAAATAATTTTCGCGATTGCATATTGAAATTATCGATAAGAATTTTATTGATGAATGTTCTCATATTTGGTTCGCTAATAACAATTCACGATATATTTTTATCGAAAGTTGTAATAAAAATGCTATATTTTAATCGAATGTCATATATTCGAGTAAACATTAATCACAATTTTATAGTTGCTCTCCTGTACATTGAAATCTATTCCTATTCAGATCTCGAATATTTTTATCAACTTTTGAAAAACTAGTAAGCAACAGAGTTTGTGAAAAACTTTTATTGGATAAAAATGTTTCGCCCGTGTCACCATTCAAAATATTGTACATTCATGCGCGCTGTTAGATGAAAGAGTTGTTGCGAATCATTCGTTATTCGACATACGTTCTCGCATCCTCCCACAATTCTATTAATATCTGCGCGTATATACACGAGCTTGTGCATTTTTACCATTTATGGATCTCGTAAAGAAGCTTATTCGCATTGTTTTTATTACAAAAATATTACAAGTGAAAGTATACGGCTTTCACTTATTCTTGTAATATTTTCGTGATATAAAGATATATAAATCATAAAAAGAAAGACATAAAGATATGAAGTAGAAATATCAGATAAATAAAAAACCTCATTTAAATGTCAATTTTGCGCACATTAATCACATTTGCAAATATAATACTGATCGCATAATTTATTATTTCATAATGAAGAGGATAGATTGCGTTAAAAATGTATCACCGCAATTACGTAATGTAATTTGTAACATAACCTTATTGCAAATAAAGTATTATACACTGGAAAAAAAGTCTGATTGGTTTAATTAGAATTCTGGCTGAAAATGAACAAATCAGAATGTTCTGATTGAATCCATTAATTCTATTTGAGGTAATTAGAATTCTTATTAATATGATTAGAATCTTCTAGTTCGTCCATTTTCAAACAAAAATTTTTCTTGTCAGTGTAATTTTAAATAATTAATTTGATAAAAATTTGCTCTGTGCTTTTACTATGTAGGACAAACATGTTGCATTTAAGAGAATTTCAGAGAAGTAAAGAATTGCGAAGCAAAATACCCTCGCGTGAGAGAAGTTTCAGATTCGTATATCAATTATGCGAGGAATTAATTGCGAGCCACGCGAAACAGCATGTCATGTTGGCCAGTTTAAAACTTTACATTGGCCAACAGAGGAAAATAAATTCTCCGTTATATTATGACTTTATTATGATAAAATCATATAGTTTATTTGAATTTTTAAAATCACACTTTTATAATCATGTAATGTATCTTGTACTCTTATTTTTATTGCTGCATGATATTAATTACTACTTCGTCGTAATTAGTAATAAAGTATATATATTAATATAAATATATGTGTGTCATTTAAAAACAATGTTATTCTTATCTAAAAAAATTTTACATGTAATATTCTACATTTTTGTATTTTATTATTTCTTTGAAAAATTTAATACATGTGTTCGATAGAAAAATCATATTAAATATTTCGCTATTCGGTATATTGATTTCAAATAGCTTTTGCGTGCTGCGATTATAAAAATACTTTGCAAATATTATATAATATTCTTTCAAAGGACAAAAAGATTTATGAGAATCGTACATTCTGAGAAATACTGAAAAGAAAATATCACCCCACCTATAACTCGACGTACAATCAGTCGCCAATGCATCACTTTAATATATCATCCCACTACGAACATACGAAAGGGTTAAGACCCTCAATAATTAACAACGCTGAAGTGTTCCAGTCTCACGCCGTTGGATTATTCATCTCTTGATTGAATTATTAAAAATCGCCCTGGTCGCTGCGCGCCGCAAGTCATTGCCGCAAGTGTTGCATCATCATGCATTACTCACATATGTAATTCACGGGCATCATCGCCACGAACTCTCGGGATCGACGAAGTCGCCGGCGACTTATTAATATTAGGATTCATCGAATTAAAAGATTCTTCCGTGCTGGAGGCAGTCACGCATAGATCATCCGATTGCGCCTGACAACAATGAGACGACCGGTACCGAGACCGAAGTCTTACATTCTATTAGATACTTCTCGACACGGGACTCGTGGCTGATTAGCGAGCAAGAAAGGAGCTGCTGTGAATCGATAATGATCGACGGTATTTAATGAGTTACCGTACGACACCGTCAATCCATTATATTTCCACGTTAACTTTATGCGAGAGATAGAAATTGTAATTGAAAATATAATAATAGACTTACATTTTATATCCTGCGCCGCGAAAGATAACAATTAAAATTCATTAATTCGATAAAATTAAAAGCTGCAAATGGTTCGTTGATAAAACGGCATTAGCTATGTTTTATTATACGAATGATAACCAAACGCAAAGTCGCAACATTTAAAATATATTCGTATAAATTGTACAGTTCTATAAACGAATTGTGAAATAATAAAATGTTAATATTGATATAAATAACGCGAAAGCGAGAGAGAAAGACGCGATTAAATATTCGCATTGTTTTTATCGAAGATAAAATAAAATACATCATATATACAAATAGTTTTCATTTCTGATTTAATCCATTTTTGTGATATCAAATTGCAATTGCTAGAATATCCGACGCAAATACTAATTTGAATAAAATTGTATAAGGGTATATATTTGATGCCACAGATAATTGCAAAATTTAATTTTTACTATCATTCATACTAATTACTTGATAATACCATTGTCTACGCGAATAAATACCAGAAAAGTTTACGTTATTGGATTTACTTCCATTGCACACATTGCAATAAAACTTGGATTCAATCTGCCAGTCAATATTACAAAGGAGAAGTCATAAAAAAATATCGGTGTTTCACAAGAAAACATCCGTGATGCTGTTTTTAATTTTAGAAATATGCGACGCGATATTTCAACGAAAAGCAATCGAAATGCGTAATATACCTACACTTTGTCGAAGATAATTAAATTCGTGCGCACGCACGCATGCCGCACAAAGGCGTATGCCATATTGTACCTCGCGCTACGAATCTTTTATCTTTTTCCAATTATTCTCATTCGTTAGTCGTTGCGTAGACGCTTTAGAAATCTCTTCAATAATTTTATACTATTAATTTAGTATTGTATTTGTAATATTAACTGTATAGTATTAATTTAGTATTCCATCCGTGCCTCATACAGACGATATTTCTGTTTTAATTTAAGATATTAAATGCAAAATAATATTAAATAGCACGTAAAATTCTAAAACACTATGATTGTAGATTTGCAAAGCTTTTATATATCTTTTACAACAATTTATAAAATTACAATACTTCAAATCTTTTCAAACTATAAGATTTCAACTCAAAGATACGGGACTTTAAATCCGTGAATATATTTAAATATATAAAATTTTAAAAAAGAAAAAGAAAGTGTGTAATATTAAAAAAAAGAGCCTAAGATGCAATTAGAATTTTCTAATTAATTTACAAAAATAACATTAATTTCCAACAAAAAATTACTTTAAACTAGCAATTGTTGCACATTAAATTTCAATTATTTCGAAAATCTAATGTGCTAACAAAATTTACAACATCATTTTTAGCATCCAAAGATCTATAAGAAACACCTCGTCTAATTCAAAGTAACTTAAATTAATATAATTTAAGAAATTTTTAATACCTAATACTCGGACGTTGAAAGAATCGAAATATCCAGTAGCGCAAAGAAAGAGACGGACAGTTCGTTATTATAATTTCGCCGCGCCAACGGCGACGATTAAAACGAGCGGTAATCGGTACGATCGTCGCGATTAATCTCCTATGGAGCAAATATACAAGAAAGGTAGAGTATACGATCGAGGGATTGCGAGCACCTTCCGTGCATCCAGTAGCCGAATGAGATACGGCCGACCTTCCCAGCTTTTGCCTCCTCTTCCCTCTTCGATTTCTCTACGCTCGTCCCGCACATTACGACCCGGTTCGGGCGTACCGAGTGACGTGAAATTATAATTCCGTAAAATTAACGTTGCATATGTTAATTATTAAGAACCGGTCCGTAGCTCGCGGCCACCTTCAAGGTTCTCCATTCCGTCAACGGAACATGTGTACGTGCGTGCGTTCGCACGCGAGACGTGATGCACGGCCCAGCATCCTTGCACATCCTTGCGCGTCGGGGTGGCGTACGGGCTTCGTTTGACCCGCCGATGGTGACGTCCGTGAAATTCAGCGATTCCTCCTGAATAAGAATTCCAAGTCGAAAGAATAATAACTAAAAAAAATTCTCTCGATTTCAGTTCTTTCCACGTTCTCCGGCCAGGCGCCACGGTTACCGCGACTAATTTCAAGTCCCAACCGGATCTGCATTTTTCGTCACTCCGTGCAGCGCTCTCGCGATAATATAGAACCTTGGAAAGAGGTGAGTGATGTGTTTTTTCACGGCAAGAAGTTGTATAAAGGAGACGATTGTTCCGATTCCAAGGTATCGAGAGCTTTCTTGTGCGCGAAGCTCAATGCTTCACGCATGCAAAATCAAGGAGCGAACATCAAGAAGCCGACTTAGTCGGCATTATTGATCGACGGTTTCCACGTCTGTGCGAATCAAATTGAGGTCTGGAATCGAGAGAGGAACCACCTCGACGAGGAGGAGGGAGGAGGAGGAGGAAGAGGAGAAGGAGGAGGATGCATTAGGCTGCGGCTGTGTGCCGCGGGCAAACAAATCCGCAGGGTACATGGACGGCACAGTATGTACAAAGCCGGTGTTGTCCGTCGTGTCAATAACGGCCGACGAGAGAAGAAAACACGCGCGTTTGGTCGGCAAACGCAAGCCGTTTTAAAGCGAGGGGGTTCGCGATTTACGGTGCCGATCTCTTCGCGCGCTCTCTTGCGAGAACAAAAGCTGGGGCCGTTCCAGAGCGGAAAATCGCTTCGACATGCGCTATGCGCTCGATGGCACGCCGCGAGTAATGGCGCGAGGAAAATGGGAACGCGACCGGGCGGGAAGCCCGAGCGTTTGCCGAGGAAATCGAGGCGTTTCGCGTTGAATCTATTAAAGTACCACGAGTCTCGCGAACGAGCTTCGACACTTAACTCTCCAGCTCAATAACAATGGTACCCTGTTACAATGCGGTATGCATTCGACGTAGAGACGCGCACATTACAATATCAAAACCGGAAAAAATCCGCCGTTGAGTAGAGAAGAATGTACTCAGACTTCTCCCAGAGGAGATGAGAAATTCTTCTCTCGCGATTTACGCCGTAAGTGTTGGAGGAATGTTCGCAATACGCGAGTCTTGACAAGGTTAAGATATTTATAAGCTGAGAAAAAAATCAGATTCAATAAATAAAAGTTATTTTTTAGTTCTTGATGAATAACTTCTTAATATGTTTTTTACTGCGATATATATTCTTTTACTTACAATGTCAGTTTTCTAAAAAATATATAAACTCTGAATGTAAAATTTATATTTTCTTTTTTTTTTTTTCTTAAATTTGGATCAATTTTAGTTGCAATGTTTACTGTTCAAAATTAAGATATCGTGGCGCAAAACAGCTTTATCTATTTACAAACTACTAGCTAATAAACTTCTATAGAAAGTTTGCATGAAATAAAATTACAGGCACGAAACAAAATAGCTCGTATTCATATAATATGTAGTATCACTGAAAAAAGTAATAATAATCAAGTCTAAATGACAGTTGCTAAAGCTTTGATGAAATAATTTCAATCAAATGTTTAATTAATATAACGTTAAATAATAAAATCAACTAAAATATAATTTTACTTTCCTAAGTATTTAATAATTAATATTAAACGACTGTTTAGTATTATTACGTTTGGTAATAAATATTTACTGAATATTGTACCATATATTATGCTGAACAAAATACATTTGGTAGTTATTACTAGACTTTTTTTTTAATGTAGCCGTACAACTTTAGCTTCTTAAGAAATTAATTACTGATGACAGTCGTCACGGCCAGATACACTCACACTTCGCTAATAGTTAATTAGTTAAGTTTCTCAAATAACGAAAAGAAGCATAGATTCCTGGAAGAGATAAAAATAGAACGTGTCTGCGCTTCAGAAAAATATTCCTGATTTAAGTCTTCGAGTTGAATTCGAAGAAATTCTTCTTGTGGGAAAATCAAGTTTTATCTGCAATACCTTTCTTTCGGATAAAACAGAAATGTTCGCTAAGAAAGAAAAAAACATGATTTACGAAATCCCCACAGAAGCTGATACTGAATGGTGCGGTTCGTTGCTAGCATTCTTCGAAAACTATGTATTATTCCCGTTTAAATCCGGAAATCCTTTAGTGAACAATTAAGAATTATATTTTATTTAGATAGAAGTTCTTGAAAAGATCAATTGGAACAAAAAATAGAAAAATTATAATTTTCATGTGATGTATTATTCAAAATATATATTTCCAAGACATTTTTAATTAAAATAAAATTTCCTAGACCGAGAGAAAACTGTTTGGTATTTGTAACTATAATTGCATAATAAAATAATTATGATTACGAGTTCCATTTTTATTACTACTTAAAATATTATTACTAATTATATTTATAGTTCTGTATATAAAAACATATATATATTTGGCCTCTCAAAAATAACTATAAAACATTTGGAGCCAACTGTATTTTTTACAAATATAAAACTACAAATAGGTATAGTTATTATTATTAACATTATATATTAATAAAAATATCAAACATTTTTCTTTCAGTGCATCAGAAGCAGTTTGATTTATAAATATTCTATGAGTTTAAAGCCTTCTGCGTCTTGAATACAACATTGGGACAGCAACGTAACGGATTATTGAGTAAAAGAAATAGACAATGGTATAAAAGCATCGGAGAAAATAGCGGACTCGAAAATAAGACCAGTGGTTTCTCGATAAATGACACGAGATCGAAATCGAAGGGAGTCGCGATAAGACCCGCGCTTCCGTCGTTGTGGCGAACAGGAACAAACGGTATACGTGAGCTTTACCGATATATACGTGCCTTGCGGTTCGTTAAATGCGGCTGCCACCGACCGAAACAATGGCTTGTACGATACGTGTGTCGTGTGTTCGACGAAGGGGGACCCTCACGCGAAAGCAGCATAACGATAGCAAGCGTAGGTAGAGGGACTGGCCGAGACGTTGTTGTCGTCTTCTTACGCCGTCGGCACCGCGCCGGTGCGTATGTATAACTTCCGGTCGCGGTTAATTGTTTCCTGCCGATGAAATAATTAAATCTGTCCGCGGGACGGTCGTTCTCTCGACGTAAACGCGTGCGAACGTTACGTGATGTCAACATCGGAGAAACGCGATTTCTCGTTATGGAAATAACCAGAAATGGGGAGGTCGCTCGTATGGCTTTTATTGTTACGGCTTTTATTGCAACTCGAAACGAGTCAATACACGTTGGCGATTCTTTCAGTGAACAAAACGCAAATACAAAACGAAAAAATAGAAATATGAGGTTTAATTTCTTTTTTATTATAAAGGAATATTTATTAAAAACGTTTACTGTACAAATTTGTTGAAATAATTGATAATAAAATTAGTTGATATCTATATAAAGAACAGTTTTGCTAAAGTAAAAACGCTACGAATTAATTCCAACACCTAATAATTAAATAATTATATTGGTTGATCTCTTACGATTTGAACTTGTGTTTCGGGATTTTGCTTGAATATTCTACATAACTCTGACATACTCAGAAAAACACATATTCAAGTAATAATTATTTGTTTTAAGTATTTCAAAAGTTCCGCAAATCTATCATAGACATCAAATTTATTTAAAATATCTGAATATTAGTGAGTTTAATAGTTCAATCAAAATTATTATTATAATTTTCTTCAAAAGAAAATAAATTCTTGTTATGAATACATAATAATGAGTTTTTCTAAAATTTGTAATAAGTATTATATATTTTAAAATTAATTCTTTATTAACGATAATCTTAAAAGGAAAAAAGTAAATTAAATAATCACTTTTCTAAACAACGGAATGATATTTTTATGTGTGCAGTCCAATAAAATTCAAATTTCAGATACGTGCGAAGAGTATATACATCAGGTATAAAATTAGCAGCATTAAACTTGGGAGAAGCTCGTGGAATGTAAGGAACTGATTGATCGGAGGAGTAGGAATTGCGTCGGAAAGGCATTGGCTATCAGAAAATCACCCGGCAAGAGACATCTGCACTGGTCCGGAAGGATCGAGTCACTGTTAACCGCAGGATTCGATGTAATTGTGCTGAATACGCGCCGGGTTGAAAAGTCAAACACGCGCGCTCGCGCGTAACGTTTAAACGGTGATTACGCATACACTTTGTTGAGGAAGATCGACAAGCTCGGCCTGTAGTTGCGGCCGGTGTGGCGAACATCGTTTGATGACCATAAATTTCCACCTCTCTCGTCTTTGTGGACTCCGGATCTACACGCACCGTCGAGTACGATGTCACGTACGAAGACGCCGACGTGGGATAATACGTCAGGAGGCGCGAGCAGCGTGATAACTACGCGTATCGCACATTTGTGCGTAATCGGACTGATTAAACGCGAGATAACGAGGCTCGAAATATCGGTGAAACTCCTGATTGCTGAAGAAATTATTGCGCAGGACAAGCAAATAGTTTAGAAGATTAACTAATCTGCAATTATATCCGAGAATTCGCGAAAGTTGCAGTGTCAAGAAAAAAGAATTAATGTACTTCATACACATAAAGAAGTATAAAAAAATCACAAAAATCGTAAAAACATTATATTCGTTAAACACATATTTGTATTAAAACCAAATCTGATAAAAGTTTTAAATTGAATTTTTAACATATCCTAATATTAATATAATTATGAATATTTTGTGTTAAAAAGATATTCAATGTTTCTTAAGATAACAGAATTTATTAATAAGTGAAAAAATAATATAAAAATCATGTAATTTTCAAATAAATAAAATAAATATGTTAATTTAACATAAATGTTAATTTTATTAAAAAGTATGCTTCCTTAACACGAAAAATCATTTTGACACAATTTGTTGTGATTTTTCGTGTCAATTTTTTTATCAATATATACCTATGTTATTTTTTAATATATTCATTTTAAGTTAAATTAATACAAAAATTAGAGTGGATTATTTAAAACATGTGAAAAGTGTCAGATTTAACACAAATTTTCCAAATGTGTTTATATATTCAGTTCTTATAACATTAAAGCCAATCTTATGAATATTAAATGTTTCGTGCAACAATTAATATAATGTCTTCAAGAATAATAGGGAGAATGTTTGCAATTTCATTCTACAGAAAGTGAGGAATTGTGATTGTTCTCCCTGAAAGGCGCGAAATTGCTAGTCGTCACGGTCGCCTGCATCCATCGATGCAACATCGACGTTGCACTAACTAAGTGCAACACACGATGCAAATCTTGATGTAAAGGGGCGCACACATAATCGATATTGCAGACGATATAAACAAGAATTTTAAATACTGATGGTAACTACTAATTATATATAAGAATCCATTTATCGCCAGTAATAAGCAATGTCCGATAACACTCGAAAAAGATTTAATCGTGGTATTAGAAATATGTACTGTGTAAAGGTATGTATCAATCGCACATGTGTACATATGTGTGTAAAGACCTTAAAAAGACAAAGAGATATGCAATAAATCCTAAGCGATAGCCTGGCGCGCTTGCTCGATATCTTGCGATCCAGGTACAACGACCGGGAATGCTATGTACGACTACCATGCAAGTACCTACAAGCCGTGAGCGCCGTTCGGCTTGTTTGTGCAATTGCGCGTGCACGCGCACATGCGTAAGTGATAGGAGACGCGTGATGTTCCTCGTGTAACGCTAATGCACGAAAACGATCGCTAGAATCGCAACGCACTAAAGTTAGAGCCTCAAAGTGACGCACGATTTGCTTCGCTGTGCTTGCCGAGCGAGTAGTAAAAGATACTTTACGTGTTGTGCTAGAAAACGTACTTAAAACTTTTGTTCGATATTTTTTAGGCAATTCTATTTTTAATATTTACAGATATTACAGATATAAATTTTGATGAAAATCTAAAAACTTAATTAACAGATCTACTTGAATTTGAGAAAACTCAAGTACTTGTAATGAGCAACGTTACAACGTACAAAAAGTTTTGACATTCCAGCAATCAGTTTTTTTTTTACATAATTATTTTGATGGTCCGACAGAATTATTTTCAAATCTGTATATCTACATAGTTCAATTTTTAGATATTTATAATATACAATAATAAAACTATCTTTTTTGTATTTTCAAGGCATATAATATTTTCTGCTTTTTTTCTCATGATTATTTAATTTTACTAAATCTCAGAGTTCGAAGAATAACGGTGAAATTAGAGAATTGAATTGTTTATTGATTATTGAATTAATTAGATTTTGATTGAAGTGTTTCTCCGTAACCGACACATTATGTATTTCCACGGATTTCCTTCCACTGCACTTTACGGCAATGCGTAAGCGCTCGGCGATATTTACTGCTAAGTAGTCGACGCGATCTTGCCGGGTGGCAAGAAGATACACACGTCTGATCGTACGTATCGAATTGCCGATAAATCTTCGATGGATTTCATTCTGGTTATTATGTCGCGTAGAAGGAAGATTGCGTTTAAATCCACCAGTTGTCGAACGGCCGAGTATCGTTTAGTCTTGTAATGAAATCTTTAAATCATTAGAATCTTATCAAATAATCTAAAACAGTTCGCTGAAGTTACATAAGCAGGTAGAGAGAGAGAGAGAGATATGAAAAAATATAAAAAATGTACACCCTTGAAAATTTTTAATTCAAGAAATCTCAAATTTTGAGATTTTTAAATATACACAAAAACAATTTTGTTAAATTTCTTAAAAAAGTACCTAAAATTAAAATTACGTATACGCTCAACCAATAATAATATTTTTATGGTCTGACAAAATTATTTTTCGATCTGTATATCTATAATTAAATTTCAGACTTAAATTTCATACTTAAACAAAACTGTTTTTTCTATATACGAAATTTTGAAATATTTAATAAAGAAATAATTGTTATTTCTTCTCCAAGATTTGAATTGGATAAGCAAAATAAAAATAAATCAATAAGAAAAATCAATATTTGTGTGCGCGTATACGTGTTTTTCAATCTCGCGGAATTATTTATGATCGCAGATGCATATAACCTCCCGCGAGCCATGCTTAATACGGATTCGCGGAACAATAACAGTTTGGATGAATGTATTAATCCAATATGTCCGGGTAAATCTGTGAAATTATAATCGCGATAATAACGCAAAAACTTACGGGAGATTATGGTGAATTTTCCATTTCCCAATGTAAATGGGTTTTTATGCGCTTTTTCATGGAATACCGTAGCGCTTTCAGAGTTCGCGAGATCTTTTGATCTTGTATAATTGCAACGAAGCCGTGGCTTTTTCTCTATATTCCTCTTTCTCTCCATTTCTTTCTCAATGCCACGCGCTTCGTTCTAGCGTGAGATTTTATTAAACGAAAGAGAAACAGCCGGTCGGTCGTCATAAATTTCGAAAAACGACGAATATATAGACAGCCGGCATTGAACGGCGAGCAGAAACGCGATACGTGTTCTTCGTAATTTTTACGAGACGTTCAAGACGGAATTTTTTTTTCCTTCATAGAACATTCTTCGTGTATTCCGTTCATGCAAGATTCTATTAAAATTGTTCTCCGATTGCTATAAAGCCACGCAACACGTTCGCTGTGCGTAAATAAATAATAATGGCTCACGCAGAACACACACTTATATCCGATATGCCCTAATTGCTTGTACATTAGAGAATCTGTTTTTGCAAAACAAATTACTTTTCATACATAGAGATCACGATTATTACGAAATCTCATGCATAAAGTCTATTTATATATAAACGCTGTTTGTATTTATTTATGAGCTCTCCACATTCGAAGACTGATTAATTTACATTATGTAGTTATAATTTCTTCATCAAGTATGTATATTATGATGTTGCAATATTATAACTTGCTCCTTTTAAATTACAAATTTTTCAGTAAGCGTAAAATCTTTGAAAATGAACGTACTGATCAGAGTTTATCGGTAAAATGAAAGAACTAAATTTCTTGAATTGGAAATTGAAAGATTCTCGTAAAAATATTATTATGTAAGCATCAAGATCCATTTGATCGAATATTGCCTTCTTCATTTATTTGTGTTGATCATTTCTCGATCGATTTTTCACTTATTAGAATTAAATTTTTTTGGAGACGTTAAAGATCCTCGATACGTGAATGCTATTATCGATATATAATTCGTAATGGCAGTATTCACGTCACACGTGTCCGGACCACACATTTAGCGGCTAAGTGCGGTGGTCTGATACCAAGTGTCGCCTAATACAAAGATCGCGTTCAACGTCAATATGCCACCAGAATCAGATAGTCTCATTTAGCGTTAAACGCGTGGCGCAAATACTGGCTCCGGAGTGCTCTCGCCGTGGCTGTTGTAACGCACGTTACAGCACGATAAATTACGAAGAAGGGTCAAGATCGCTTCAACGGAGAGCCTCGGAATACCAACGATCTCGCGAACACGCGGCGGGTCTGTTTGCGCGTTTCGCGTATTCGCCCACGTTGCAGTTCGAAGGAATAATTATAGGTCTCGGTAAGAAAGGAGCAGAGAAAAATAAGAGAGGAGAGAGAGAGAGAGAGAGAGAGAAAGAGACGGAGAACGTAAGAGATAAAACGAAATGAGTTACCGGTGGTAACAGTGGCCGAGATGTATCTCGAAGTCCACTGAAAAATAAACGGGAACACCGTTCGCGTTCTCGCGACTCCCAGCATCCATGAGGACTGCACGCGTGCAACGTATCTTCTTATCTGATATGTCCGTCGGCGTGCAATCCCTGCGATGGGTCCCAAATGCGTCGCTCGCGGCTGCTCTCTCAGGAGGCAATTCTTTTCTGCGGCAATTACGTGGTTGATAAATCGAAAACATTTCGGTCGACGGCCATGCGATCCATAAGGTTCACGTCTCAATCGCTGTTTTAATCAACCGTGAAGAACGAGGACTGTGAGTAACGTTTCCTTTTTGCGAAAGCGTGGATATATGTATAGATTTGTAATGAGAGGGAAGATAAAGTCACAGTTATCTGAAGCCGTGAAGAGGACGAAGTAAACAAGTTCAAAATTTATTAACACTTTAATGATAGGGTCGATGTCTGCAGAGTGATTCTTCGGCTTCGTTAGTCAAAATATTTTTTATTTTACTACGGCAATTATTTAAAGTCAGTAAATTTAAAGTTAGTAAACTTTATTATATTCTTTTTTTATAAATATTAATAATTATTTTATATAAAATAGAAAATAAAGTTTCACGTTATTATTTACTTTTTTCATCTGTTTACATTGATTAAATGAAAAATTTACACAATACACAACATAGAATTCGATCTCACTTTTTAGAATTAGGACTGTTACTTTTGATAACTTTGAAGCTTCGAAAGAATTCGAATTTTCGATGTTAATTTCGAAGCATCAAGTTAATTTCGAAAATCCGAACTTTTTTAAATCTTCAAAGTTGTCAAAAGTAAGAACTCTATGCTGAAAATCCATCGTATCTTTAGAGAATTAATTATTTAATAGAAAAATTAAAAAATATGAAATATAAATAAAATTATAAATGTTGATTTCAAAAAGTTGTCCCGAATAACTTTCGAAAAAGAAAAGTTTTAATTAGAGTTATCCGATAAAATCTAAAAGACCATAATATTCACAATTATTGGATCGAATTATTTTTAATCTAATAAGTGCAGATTAAAAATAATCGCAGCGCAAGTTGTTGCGCTCTGTTCTCGTCACACGCACCGTTGACCGATGACCGGGTTCGATCCATTAAGCTGTCCAACAACTGTTTAACAACTGGTCGAAACAATGTGATTAATAACGGGACCACACCCCACGTTATAAAGTACGCCGCTAACGAATGCTTAATAACATTCGTTGACAAACGTTAGTCCATAATTGTGAGTCCGAGATTGAGCATCGTGGGATTCCGCGATGAATCCCTATTGCTACCGAGATTTATGACGATCATCCTCCACATTAGTAAAGCATATATGAGATTAATGATCATTACGGCGTGCTGGGAAATTGTTAAAATAATCAACTTTTAATGAGTAGTGCGGCATTGCCCTTGTAAGTCGTATTATTTCTCGGCCATTGACCTCGCGGTCACTTATTTCAATTTTCTCCCAGCGAATGATTCAATAGTTATTTACGCATAATATAGAATTATAGAATGAAAGAATAAATTTTAATTATATAATAGAATGAAAGAATAAACTGTGTTACTATTTTAATAACACGCCACTTTCTTATAGATTACATAGACGAGAACATTTTCGTAATAATTGCAAAAGTTTAATTAAACAATTTAAGTTTTAAATTTAATTTTTATTTCGAAAAATGTTTTAGACCCACAAAAAAAGTTCAATAACTGTACAATTTATCGAATCAACTAAATTTCGTGATATATATTTGTTATCAGAGGCGATACTCTCTCGCGCGTTCTGGGGCTGTTTTTGTCAGTTTCAAACAACGGAAATGTTCCCTCGCACCGTGACGCGTGTTATCGACAAGGTATCAAGCGCTGTATCCCCCACGAGCGACGTCGCTATATCCCAGAGATTGCAGCGATATGTTGCACACATGTAATCCGGCACTGTTATTATAGGGAGTAGCGTCGAAACAGAACCATCAATTAGGCGTTTGAAGTGAGACAAAGCCATTTCCGCACCGCGGCGGCGAGTCTCTCGCAAATTAATTCCTGCCAATTCTCAGAACGGATAAAGCTTCCTCTAGCGAGAACCGAGTATTCGCCGCCGTGATTAATTTAACACGTTGACCGACAGTGACGAGTGTAACTAACGTGGTAAAGTTCATCCCGCGATGTGACGAGTTAGGTCTTCGCGCGCTTTTAATTCACATCGGTTACATACAAAGCACCTCGTTTTCGCGGGTAACGCGTTTAAAGCGAAATAAATTCCCCTGCATTGTTATTTTTTTTATTATTTTTTTATATACAATAGATCCCTCAGATCCCATGTGTGCCAATATCCTGATATAAGATTTAAAAGTTTGATGGAAAAAACAATTTTACTGAAATATTTAAAAATTTAGCTAAATATAAATTTAAAAATAATTTTGTTAAAATAAACTAATTATGTAGTTCAAGTTGATTAATATACAAATAATTTTTTATAGTATTATTCATCATGCTTAAGTTTTTTATGTATTTATTTGGATGAAACAACAAATTTACTTTCAGTATCTATCTAAATTTTTAGATACTTTAGTAAAATTTTCCGTGTGTATACTGAGAAAAAAATTGTTTTATTTGAATAAATTAATTTAATTACCTTTATTTCTTTTGTTGGAGAATGTATAATGTATTTAAATCAAATAACGTGACTTAAATACATTCTTCATCGAAAAAATTAAATAAACTAAAGAGGAACAATGTTTTTCTTAGTACTCACTGTTAAATTCATAGTGTCGAATTTAACCTAATTTAAATCACCATTGCTTTTACTTAATACATCGTTATTTTATACTAAAATAATGATTAAATTTGACATTATTGAAGAACAATACTGATTTAAATTAGATAAAATTAGATAAAATTGACAGTATAGATTTAACAGTGCACATCGTAGATTTACAAAGAATTACAAAACGACCGATAAAATATGCTTTTATGTAAGTTATTGATACAATGCGAAACTATACGAAATTTCGCACGTCTTCCTCTGAATATTACCACAGAAATGTCATTTTAACGCGTCATCCTTGCGTTATTACCCTCAACTTGAAATAGACTCGTGAATATAATGCCGGAAATCGCTGGTTTTTCTATTCAAGTTACGGTATGTCACGTGCGGAACGATATTATAGGCACGTCGTAGTATGTGATTCGATGAGGAACATAGTAATGAGTTGTGATTTTGCAACTGCTAAAATAGCGATAACAACTGCATCTGTTCGGAACACGCGTGCGAAGATATTCCTCACCGGATGAGCTATAAATGGAATTAATGGAACGTAGTAAAAGCTAATAAAAACATGTCTCTGTCGTGGTAAATATTTCACGTCAATCTTGGTTCAATTTTATAGTATGAGAACGAATAAATATCGACAGTAATCTAAAGTATATAAGATGAATGGAGTAATTCGTAAGATATAAATATAAATTAAAATATACGATAGCTGATATTCATAGTTTGTTCTTATCTTTAAGTACGATCTTAAGATGTCATAAACCAATCACAGAGCTATATTAATTAAAGTTGCATCTTAAGATATTATTCAAGACGATCTTGAAGTAAAAATGGATTATGAATACCGGTCAATGTTATTTAAAAAAAAAATAACGTAATCCGTGTCTGTTTCAATACAGGAAATCAATGCGAAACATCAAAAACAGAAATCATGACACGTTCGATACCGTATATTTCTTCGATGGCCTGTATTACGGCACTGACGTGTCCACTTAAGATACACGAAACGTAACCGATTATGCTTATGAAACCATACGAATGCGAATTAAATTTAACGAACGCATTTAAGAGTCGTCAAATTGATTTACGATGTCATCGAAAATATGGCTGACGCTGCAAGCATCAAATAAGTTTCAAATAAATTACTTGTTAAAGTAAAAGATAGTTTCCGTCTTTCCTTATTTTCCTTCTACAATAAGTTAATCATGAATCAGAAATCAGAAGCTAAAAATTGACCAATCACAGTCGCCAATTTTTAGCTTCTGACTTTTCATTTATGACTAATGGCTTATTGTAAAAGACCTATTACATATTCTAATATAGAGACAATCTTTAAAGGCTAGTTCTTTTATATTAATTTCTTGTATGACGGCTGTGACACGCGATCGATACAACCACGGATCCGAGAAATTATATTGCAATTTCTATCGAGACGTGACACAATAATCCTCCTGGCTATGTTTCAAAATTCACTACCAGCGCTATCTATACTATTTATGTAACGTGCATTATAGATTTTCAGCATTTGCAATGAATTTTGAAACACATCTCCTGTCACGGTTGATCCTGGCCGATATTCAAAATCGGATCTTATATTTAAGACCGTCTTAAATACAATCTTAAAATGTCATGAAGAGAACCGTTAGCATCTTAAAACATTACTTAAGATGGTTTTAAAATAAAAACAGACTATAAATAATAATCCATGAATGATTTTCGATTCCACCGAGCGATATCTAAATGCATTCAACTCACTTGATTTTTTCCGGCATTGCGTTCTACCGACGTAGTTTATACACACTTCGTGCATTCGAACGCGTAAAATGGTGTAGCAAAAATAGCAGAAAGCCTTATCAATAACGAGAATTCCATCTGCGACAAGCTTTGCAAAATGCGAGCTACGTATCAAGAGACTTCGTATCGCGTGATCTTTTTCTTTCGAACTAACTTTGAGTACTTATCACTATTCACGACTTTCCCAGCAACTTTATACGTGTCAGGTTGTCCGACTCTGGCGTGGCAGCGAAGTCGGCGACATCGTCGTCGCCTGACAGGCTCGTAAAACTCGTCGGGCGGATAAGAGCGTGTAACCCATTTTTTTCGAAATTATCTTACGACGCTGGCGTCCCCGAACCGCCTGGCGATGCAGCACAATAGCCGCTTTATGCTCCGACCGACTGCATCGCCGTGGGGAGGAAGGAAATTTGTAAACGTGCACGGAGGTTTACACGTTACGATTTACACTTGTCACCACTGTCACCTAGGACTAGGTGAGAGAATACGCGTTATCGCGGCACGCTCGAACGCAAATGACGCAATGTCGCCGGTGCACGTGCACGACGCGATTACGCAACACGGTCGACTCGCCGCGATTACTCTGTTAAATGACATTCTATGCTAATTAGATCTTGTCGGTCTGCGACTGTGATTATGTTTACAGAATGCAACAGCAATTGTCAAGATGGCCCGATCAAGAGTTTAATAAATGGAATAGCTTTAAGAATAACTTTCACAGATAGAGTAATGAAATTTTAAATTTTAAACACTTTGCTTTGGAAATATCTTAAGAAATTTCACGTATTAAAAAATGTGATACTATCAAATAAATTTATATGTGGTTTATGTAAATTCTACATTAGTATGCTTACATTTTTTTTTTTTTTAATAAATATAAATGCTTTGCTTGTCAAATATATTAAAGCTTATATTGTGGGATTTAAGATGTAACGGAAAATATTCGGGACAAACTTGCTGTTTGTAGAAGGATGTAGGCATATTTTGTTTTATAAGATATATAAATAGGCACGGCAAGAAATGGTATCAGCGACTACCTGATTTTGGTGAGCGATGCTTGCTTCTTAAGAAAAATGTTTTGGCTGTACAATATCAGCTAAAAGTATCAGTCAAAAAATTAAATAAAAAAGCCAATATCAGCTAACATTAGCCAACAAATTTTGTCGTAAATTCTGAAACTAACTACAAAAAAAAACAAAACAATAAATAATTTAGCTTATAATGGCTTTATGCAAAGAAATGACCATATTTTACAGCATTAAACGAGTAAGTAGAACTTTTCTAAATGAATTTTTGTACAAATATTTATTAGAGTTTTATTAATATATATGAAAAAGTTGATTTAATTTGTAATGTTAGGATCTTATCAAATTTGCAAATAAATTCTACAAAACGCGATTATACAAAAGAATCACAACAAACATAAAAATTAAATAACTTTTAAACTAATAAGGTAATTATGCTCAAATTTTACAAGGATAGTCAGGCGTAATAGAATCATCTATGAAATGTTTTTTTTCATAATGCTTTGAGGTGTGGTACATACATCCTTAAGATTTCTGTTTATTCATCACTATACTGTATCTCAGATTGCTAGAAATGAGAAAATACGCAATAAAAATTCTTATAAATTACATAAAACATATAAGACAAAAATATATTTCAATAAATACTTACAATCTATTTGTAAAGTATACAAAAAATTCTATTTTTATTTTATTAACTAATAAATAATCTAGAAATCAATTATGTATAATAAAAAACGAAATAAGTTATGTTTACGTCCATGACAAGTGTCAAATTAATTATATATAACAATAAATATGATTTTAATTCCTTCCCAAAATAAAAGAAAAACCGTAAATTTTGTAAATCTATTTGATCGATAGCAAATGTTGTTTTATTGATAAATATTTCTATTTGAATACTTTGAATATTTTGTAACAATTTTTATTACGTATCTTCTTGCTTCGGATGTCGTAATCTGAGATAGTGATGATGAGTAAACAGGAGCTTTAAACTACACATATTACATACACATGTCTAGGCATGCTTGTTTCTACCTTCCCGAAGATTCTCGAATATAATCATGATTCTACAATATTCCATTACGCTTTAAATTATTGCCTCTAATTTTAATTAATTTCAGATGAAGAAATTAACTCTGATATTCTAGCACTATGTCAGCATCATTAACTTAATTTGATAAAATCGTTAAATAAATCTAAAGTATAACGACGTTATTAGAAATGCAAAGAGAAAAATGTCATGGAAAGCGGCACTTAATTTACAAGACCATTAATAATAATTTCCGAATTAAATGAAAATTACTCTCATGTTACTACCATTCGCCTCATTCGATCGGGACGCCATTGAAAACGTCAGGACAAGAACGTGAGAGAGTATTAAAGTTAAAACGGGCCTCTCCCCGCGTCGATCGCGCGCGCTGTAAATTACAGGCTTTGCGGTAAAAGTTCGTGACGAGTTTGAGGAGGCTATGTAAATCCGCTATAAATAACAGCGGCAAAAAGTGAGAACCGGCGCGACGGCGGCCTCCGTCAATATCCGCCAGTTGATGGGAGTCTTGTCGTCGCCGATGCGATTAGTCCGACGCGAGAGGAGGATCTGCTCGCGTTTCAGCCGTCGTCGAAAGAAAGGCGAAGTGCCTTGGCCTGCCGACTCGCGCCTGCTGTTCGTGATTCCACGTCTAAGTAAAGCCGTTAACGCCTGCTATCCACGAGCGAGCGAGCAACGCGTTAACGCAGCGCTACGTAAACGCATCGCTCAATAAATTGATGCTCTTGACCCGTTGATAACGCACGGAGGTCTCTAAACTCGTTTACGCACTCGCCAGTCTTGGCACCGAGTAATTTAGAACTCCCGCTCCTCTCCGAGAGTGACGCGAGCGTGCGAGTTTATTTGGACGATCTTCGCCGGCGTTGCAACTTGCTACTTCTCGTCAGTGCGACTCGTCGCTTCTTGTCCCTCAAGTTTAAATCGCCACTCTTCATTGCGTTGAGTTTGAGTACTGCGGTGCGGAAGTTTCTGCGTGTATGTTCACCACATTAACGCACGAAGCGAAACAGATATCAAGTTTACGGACTGAAAATTGCACCTTCATTTTAACAATATAAGTACAAATTATTAGGAACACGGTATAAGTTATAACACAGTATAAGTTTAACCTCTCTCTTCCGTCTGCAATTTGGATTCTTCTTGTCCAGTCCAAGTTTTTTTTACTGTTCTAGCTTTCAAAAAATATGGGAAAATTTGGGAATAATTTTTGACATCTCTATTACGTTACTAAATAATTTGTAATTCAAATGTCAAAACTTTTATTTAATAAAAATGGAAATTTGGGTAAAAGTGAGGAAGAAATTTGAGAGTGAATTTCACTTGTGCCAAAAAAGATCCAGATTGCAGACAAAGAATTAAGGAAATCTTTGTTTCTCCATCGCGTCGTATTAAAATTAGCAAGATGTAAAAAAACCTAGGAGGGAGACTTCCGCAGAGAATACACGTGTTCGACGGGCGCGTGCAATGCGTATTCCGTCAGCGTTGTCGTACGCAACGCGATCTCGACAGCCGCATGCCGAATGAGCCTTCGATCGTTTGCTCGTACAATAGAATGTCGCATTCTGCGACAAGGAGGACCGCAATCGATGCCGACAAAGCGCAGGAGGGAGAATGACGAGAATCGGGATCTGAATTGATAGCGAACTGGGAGAGCATCGCGGATATGCGTCACAGCATTAAACATGCAGTCATTGCAATCGGTTGGTGCACGGCGGATGTCGGTGCAACCCGACACGATTCGTTGGCCGCGTTAGATGGAATTTCCGAGTGGCCACTGCCCTCCCGAGATTCGTTTGACGCGCGCCACTAGGAATCCCGTAACAGGAAACTCGAAAATTTCAAGTTCTTCAAACGAAATTAATTTAATTCCGATCGGTTCGACAACAAGCTTCGTCGTGGAAAGGTCCGATGGACGGTGGTTTTCAATCGATACTAAAAGTATTGTGTGCATGCGAAGGAATTCGTTTGCTCTCTAATGATATTTGAACACGCGTTCCTGTTTCGCTACTTGATACAGCTCATGTTTTTCCGAATTTTCATCTTCGAAGTTTATAATACATTAAAAAAAGAATCTCTGGTAATTATCAAATGTTGAGTGAAATAATTTTAAATGTTAATGTAACAAAAAATAATCTTATTTTTCTAAATATTTAGTAAGTATTTATACCAAACATAATGATATAGTTAATAATTTGATAAATAATTACTAAGTATTTAGAAGAATAAAATTATCTTTGGCTATATTAATCGAGTATTCGATTGAATTTATTTCATTCAACATTTAGTAGTTATTATCAGACTCTTTTTTTTCACTGTACTGATAGTGATACGGAATTTTATCTATATATATATTATAGAAGAAAGGAAGCGTTAAAAAGAGTATTATATTGTACTGTTGACAATAATATATATATAGTTAGAAAATTTGTGTTAAATGTAATACATTTCATGTGTCTCAAACGGTTTATCGAAATTTTTGTATTAATAAGATGAATACGTTAGGATGTAACACAAATTATGTAAAAAATTAATAAAAAATGTAACACTGACATAATTTGAAAGCAAATTATGAAAGCATATTGCTTCACTAAAACTAACATTTATATCTTAAATTAACAACAATTAAAGCAAAAACAAAGGCTAATAAGCTAATAAGTTAAAGCATAGTAATTACAGCGTTAATGTTCTTTATTCAAATTGCTTGGTTGTACTTTAAGTCTTTAGCTCAAAATTAAAAAATCGAATACTCTAAGTGGACCAGAAATCAACATGCTCCCAGTTATATTCTTAATGCGTTCTATCATTGATCAGTCAAGTACAAAATAAGAGAAACAATTACGAAAGGTCTGATATTACTCCATAAAATCTGACAATACAATAGATTACAACGATTAAATAATCAAATGTAAGAAGAACTAGTGAGAGATGACCCGATGGGTCTGCAAGCGTGAGACTGAAATTTTAGATCGAATATTTTAACACGAAATATTCAAATAACATAATTATATATTAGTTATGTTAAATTATAAAATTACACTCGGATATGTTCAAAATTTTAACAAGGACCGGTATTTTAACACAAAATGATTTTACTGTACAATATAATATTATAGATACACATATTTGTAAATAATAAAACTGAGGACAGAAAAGTATGCCAGATAAAGTCGTCTTATCATTTACTGAAATAACGTGTTCAGACAGAGTTTGAATAGACAGACAGAGTAGACAGTTGGAATTAAAATTTCGGCTCTAGAAAGATTCGATATAATCGATCGCATTGAGCTCGACGCACTATGACATATGCAATTGTAGACAATGCGTACATCTGTCGAGGTGCGTGGAATGGCGTGAATGAGCGTCAGCTTCGTCGCTGTCATTGCAACTCGATGCTGCATTTAGCGCAGTCGAACGATGACTGGTCGATACAGACACAATGCCGGTAATGGGGTGTGGGTCTTCTCGAGATGCGACAACGACCGCGATAATGACTCGCGCGCAAACAGGACTCACGGTAGAGCCTGACGCGTGCGTTATGTACAAACGCCGGATTTCGAAAATTGCACGCAATTGCCGGAAACATCGGGACGCGCTCGTTGATGCATAATCGTGTGCTCTGCACGGACTGTCAAATTCTCGTCAGTTTCAAGTTCTGCCCGAGAGAAACAAGAGTCAATGACTCGCTTGTGGCAACACGCGTTTCAAGCGTACGGCCACAAATAGCCGCGAGAAACAGACGAGTCGCGCGGGTCATTTAACCGAAGCTTAGGAAATTATTGATCACCGGAAGCGACCGCAGTCGGATAAATCTACGACGTTATTCGTGCCTCTAGTGGAATCCTATTATACAGCTGCTCGAACATTTCCTACATCTCTTCCTCCATCTCCTCCTTTTCCGCTGTTCGTAAAATTTATTAATCTACGATTCCATCTAACAGCTTTATTTATTTCATTCCAAAATGAAAAAGAAAGTTAGAGATATATTTTAAGTTTATAACGTATTATCTCTCAAACTACTCAACTCGTGATAAATTTGATGAAGACTTAAATAAATTTATCGCCAATATTTCACGGCTGGTTGAGAGTAACACGCGTAATTTCAGCGCTGTAATTTTCTGGTCTGCAAATAAGGTAAAACGTTTGGTGAGCACTATGTCTTACGAGCGAAATATTATATGTATAATGTAACAAAATTGAGTAGTGCGCTTTAACAGCATCTACATTCATAAATGATTCGTGAAAAAAAAAAAATCATTCCGTTCGAATTCACGACAAGCACGGTTTAGTTGAAGTATCTAAAAATTTAGATAGATACAAATCTGAAAAAATATGCTGAATCATCAAAATAATTATGTGCACAGGACGTTCAAGTATAATGCACTGCAGTACTTCGAATGTTTTAACATTCTAGTAGGCTCGAGCATCCAATATAATTATTTTGATGGACCCATTAAAATTACTTTCAGATCTGTATCTACTTAAATTGTTAGATACTTCAGCAAAATCATTCTTTTTGTGTTCAAGCGGTCTGCTTATGAGTACATAGTAGTGGAACGAAGTCGAATAAGAGTCGATCTCGTGCAATTTCCCGGCTGTTACAGGTCGACCGTATTTCAAACTCGGTTCGCAACCACCTGTTCGGTACACGAGAACAAGAGGCACGAATGCATCGCGCGCTCACAGACTCTTTGCCGTGGCACAGAACGTGCATTACTTGCTGCGAACTTCTTTTCGAGGACACAACGTGGGAATATAATAACAGAAGCAATATATTGCCATCTTTTTTTCTATTTATAAATCTCACTTCCGCTACATTGTTAATATTTAATAATTTAATACTTAATAACGCGTGAACGCATTGCAACTTCAATTACGTTCTTAATAATGTTACGTTACCGGAAGTTTTTTCATCGATTAATGATGCAATACATAAAGTCATTAGGATTTCAAATATTATATTAATTAATGACGTATGGAAAGCACGGTTTTGCTGAAGTATTTAAAAATTGAACTAGATCGGAATATAATTTTGTTTGGTTCACCAAAATAATCATGTAGGAAGCTGATTGCTAGAATATCAAATTTGTTTACGAAATTACTGCTCATTGTGCTTAAGTTTCTTATATAATTATTTTGATCCAACAAATTATTTTTAGATCTAATAATAATTTCGTTTTCGGACATCAAAATTACTTATGTAGAACGTTCAAGCTGGTTATTCAGAATGTTAAAATTTTTATAGCACTGACATTAACACAACATTCTACATAACTATTTAATGATCTAACGAAATTATTATTTCAGATTCGTATCTAGCTAAATTTTTAGATAGTTTAGCAAAATTGTTCTTTCTAAAAATAAGGAATAGATTCATTCATAAATTTATTTCCTTCAAAATTCGATCACGTCGTTTACATATACATAAGCCACAAACATTATGACACAAATAAAAATATTTGAAAATGTTCTTATTTCCCGGAAAAGCTGAATGTGGAACATCAAGATTGAGAAAAATTATGCGCCATATTGAACGGTGCAACGGCCATGTGACTGTCTTTAATGCGGCTGTCTTTAATAGGCTCAGATAACGACATGGAAATCAACTTACCGAGGCCTCGATAACGAATTCGTGAGAGGTCCGAGGCGACGTGCTTCTCGACATCCTCGAATCGACAAAGTACATCGCGATCCGTACGTGCGCGATCACGTGACGAAGAAATATATACCCTTGACGAAAGCTACAAGGTGCCTGTTGCTTCGATGCGAATTTCACTCTTGGGAGATTGATAATCTCTTTATGGGACGAGGAGGACAACCGTTGTAAAAAAAAGAAAAAAGCTATAAAGAGATAATCACGCATAAAGACTTATTGCCCGACAATTATTTTTCCAAGATATATTCCTCGTAAAAATACGTTCTTATTAAAAGATATTATTATTTTATTTTTATTCTGTTCATTATATTTTATTTTATATGATATACTATAAAACTATAATACTATACTGTCTGACGTATAATATATAAAACATATTTTATATTATTTTTCTATTTTTGTCTTTAAACATGTGTAGTCCTCAAGGTAATAAATCATATAAAGTCTTTTTTACATTAATTTTAAACACTAGATCGTTATGATATATATGATAATTTCCAAAACATTGAAAGTTAAATCGTAACTATATGATTTTCAAAATTAATGTAAGAAAAACTGTATGACTTATTATCTCAAAGACCATATCTAAAGATAACGCAAAAATAATATAAAATCTTTAGACTATGTTTAAAGATAATGCGAAAATAATATAAAATACATTTTACATACTTCAGACAGTATATATATCTTACAGTATATCATATAGTATGAATGTTAGATCGTTAAGATTTAATTTTCAACGAAATTAAATCATAACGATATGATATTCGAAATTAATGTAAGAAAAACTAACTATATGGTTTATTACCTCCAAGACCACAAGATTAACGTGCAATAAATCATTTTCTTTGACGCGCCTCGCAATTTCGCTTCGCATATCCTAGCCTCGGTAAAACGTCGAGACTGGCTAGAAGCACGTGCAATGCCGATATTCGTAAATACGCGTTCGCAGAAAAAAAATTCAACGATGAAAATTACGAGGTGACTACACGCCAAGAGGCGCCATGAGCTGCTCTTAAGTTCCGCTCAACTTATGAATAGTATTCCTTGTACGTACTCCTCGTATGTTCTCATGAGACGAGTGCGAGTTCATTGCGGCGATTCTATCTTCAGTTCCGATGGGAACATTCGCTCCTTCTCTCTCGAGGGAACCTCTCGGTACCGGCTTGAAATAAATCGATCGGGACGCGGGTTCGCGCGGAATAGAAACGCTCGATTTGCAATTACCCGGCAAGTTCGCTTCGGGCGTCATTAGAGACTTTGAAAGTCGCGGAGATACGACGCTCCATTACGCCATTTAATGATGTTAATCTACGGCGGTCGCGAGAGCGGGTTATTAATCGCGTACGTGGATGACTCTGAAAGCATGTAATTTTGTTTCAAATTCATGTATCGCCGTTGATAAACGCACGCGTGTGCACGACGAAAACTTTGATGCCATGCCGCCGGCTTCGTCATTTGCCGATGAGGTAACAAACGCTCGAGAAAGTTAATGATTTTTCGCTATGTGATTTCTCTATTCAATGCTTATAAAACGAATTAATTAAGTTCGCCCCGCCATTGGATGTCTTCATAAAGAGATTATTGGAGAACAGAAATGTTCAGTTAAGATTGCATTTGGTTGAAAATATTTTTTAAGCCAAATATCACTCTCTTGCTTCAAAAGACGCAACTTAAAAAATTAAACAATATGGTACGAATTTGGACCGATGAGAATAAATTTAAGTGAATATGGAAATTTCTATATTCGGTCACAGCGAATCTTAGTGTTTACATATTTCTGTGTGATTTATATACATATAATTTGTATATATTCTTCAAAATCAGATGTGAATTCACATAGAAATATTTAAACGCAAAGATCCGCTTTAATGAAAAAAATTAAGTTTTCCCAGAAAAGGGGAAAATTATTTTTCCAACTTAACTTGACGAAAAATTATTGATTATTAAAGAATACATAAAAAAAATGATTTTATTGAAATATCTAAAAATTTAGCTAGATCTAAAAATAATTTTGTTAAATTCCCGAGCAGCAAAATTCATTGGCCAAATATTGATTAAACATTGATATACGTTGGGGATATGTTGGGCCAATGAATTGTGCTACTAGCAATAATTACAAGTAAGATGCTTAAATTAATAAAGGTTAATAATTCGGCATAATTGAATAAAACAATAGCAAGAGGTAAAAAAGATCCTAATGTAAGAACAATACGTTTGTTTAATATTATATTTTACAAAACTTATTAAGAACTACTAGACGATGGGCTCTTTTTATCTCTTCATCATCATCTCAGTCCTAAATTCGTGACCGAGCGTGATGACTTCTCTCTATGCATTGCGGTGCGCACGCTGATTGTACACAGTCATATGGAATCTACTGTTTAACGTCGATTCCGAATGACGAGTTTTGTTAGAGAAGTTCTCTTGGCAAAGATACTCTCGGTGGTTTGCCATTGCTTGCCGAGAGGAACTACGAGCGTTCGAAAAAATTTTTTCTGTTCTGCCTGGGATCGAAATCCGGAATCTCTGACATAGCAGTCTCGTTCGCTGTTGCTACGCCACGCTCGCACTCAATTTTATTTCTTATTAATCCTTAAATTAGTTGCTAAAGTATCAAAATTTTTTATAGCATTGCTCATTATGTTTGAATTTTCTACATAATTACTTTAATGGTCCAACGAAATGCAATTCACGTACGCGATCTATCAAAATCATTCTTTTTATGTATGCTTTTAACATGATTAAATGTCATTTTTGTCATTGTTGTTTCATAACCCTTAAAAAATATTCTTTCAGTTGTAAAAATTTAAATTTTCTTACACCACCATTTTTCAATAGTAAGAATTTTGACAATTCTTTATTAAGTTAGTTCATGATAATTAATGTGATAATAATTATTTAACTCGTTCTTGTAATAACTCGAAAATCATGTTTTTTTTTAATTATTTCATTTTTTAAATAAGGCGGAGCGATATATATAATACTTTTTCAAACAGAACTAATTTTTTTTGCATTTACAGCGCACGATATCGCAGGTGCAGATTGCTCGTCTGCACCGAAAGCTGCCTTGTCGGATTTCCGACGCGAGGTACCGCGATGGTCCCCGCAAAGTACTGACAGATTAAGAGATACACGATGTGCAAAACGTTAAAATGCCCGTGAATCCCGTGATCCAATTGCGCACGGATGCATCTCGGCGGGATGCACGATGCGGAAACGCGCACATTTCGCGCGCGCGGCGAAGATCAAAGGACGTTCGCACGTTGCGGCGCGGCGTGCCTGCGCTGCTCTTCAGATTTCTCCGACGCGTTCGCTTTCGAGGCGCGGCTAATGGACGTAACGCGCGCACATTGCGTTTACGTGTCTATACGGTAATTCGCCGAGTGCGTACAATTAAATCTTCGCTCTTCCATACGAGCGCGTCGTAAATAATCGATATTAATCGCGTCGCGTTGTTCTGTCTTGGTTTTGAATTAGCACCTCGGAAAGGCGAACGATCACCCGCTCTCGTTCGTTCCTCTCGGTGGTTATCGCTCGATATTTGACTGATCCAATATATATTGCGCACTACAAGCGTATAAAGTTACATATGCATTTATAATTAGTGTCTTTACTCTGCGGACGAATTGTACACGGTGATTCGCAAAACGCATTCGTTATAATACTTTTAACCCTAATTCGCGAATCCAGTTGACATTTCCTTAAAATTTCTGTTTATAAATAAACAGAATGTAGTAAACAAAATGCATACTTTTTTCTAAAAGAAGTCATTCTTAAGATTTATACTGTGAATTTCGGTCAAAGAAACTTTAGCTGGATTTATTTCTTCTGTCAGAGTGATAACAGTTGAACGCAAAGAGACAATGAGAAAGACTTATATCACAGATGTGACAATACCTACATACACAATAGACATATACAAAGAGTTTCTGAGAAATATTGAATTTTCTGTCAAATACTTTTCATCAGATTAGAATTGACATCTCCACTTCTAATCTAACAAAGTAGAAAGCTTTGAAGTTAAAATCCAAATTGATGACTCTCTGTCAAATAAAGCTCTACTTAATAGTATAACAAAGTTAATAATGTAAATGGAACTCAATATTGTAATATAAATATAATTAACTAATTACATTAAGTTCCATTTAATATTATAATATAACTAATATTGTGTACATCAATTACATTAAGTTTCACTTAACATTATAATATAATTAATATTATAATAAAGCTTTGTTAATTATTCACATAATCAAAATTTAATTTATTAAATCTACATATATTGTTTGACTGTATCTAATGTAAAAATTAAAAGAAATCGTGACTTTTCCTGGTCCTATTTCGGAGATACACGATTGCGGGAAAGTGCGTGGATTCTGCGTGGGACGCCCTGTGTACTCGTTTCGGTAAACGACCGCATACCGTATGTAATGTGTACCGCATGTGATCCGCGGAAGGCCTATGCAATCGTATCCACGTCCAGATTCAACATAATTACCACACGGACCTGCCACAGATTGCTTATTGTTCGCCGTCGATTTGACTTTTTTCTTCCGGAGGGAGAGGGGCAAGGAGAGGGGAGAAGGTTCATCCCCTCACTGGCAAGGGATTAACGTTGCACGCGGGTGATGCACGAGTTATTGTACCTTCACGGACGTCAACGTCGACGAGCGACGTTGACGTCCGTGTGGGCTCTCTCTTGAATCGTTTCACCGCGTCGAATGATTTTATTCGTCGCAGAGCACGGTAAAAGTGCACTCGCAAAGTAGCCAGGCACGTTTTCAACCCCCTGCGGTGAATAATCTCGAGAAACGGATCCAACGAATGTTAAATACTTTGTTTTTATTTTAGTCGATTGCTCTCGGCGTTCGATCGATAATAACTCGTAATTTGTGTAATCTGTGATGATTTGTGACGCTAGCAAGAATATAATTTATGAAAAATATAATTCTTTACAGTATTCATTAGCGATATTATTAAATTACTGTCAATTTAATTTGTAATATTACATATTCCAGCTCAGTTTAGGATTGTATTTCAAGATCGATAAATAATAAATTGTACAATTTATACAAAATTATTACTAGACAGCAAGACTCGCTTTGAATCCAAATATGGACTTTTTCACTTACTTGTATTTAACATTTTTATTTACTATTATAATTTATGAATTATGAATATCAAAGGCTGCTCGAGATTTTTGAGAAAATAAGAAGAACAGATTCGTAAATAATGTCGAATTTCGGCTTCATTTCGCCAGAATTCATTTCGACATGATAAAAAGCAAGATATTGTACATTATTACACTTTTATATAATTAACTCTATGCAGTGTTATAAAACGTTATATACTTGTTCTGCCAGAAAAAGTGGGCGCTTTTATTTCAGTGCAGCAAAACATTCGCGCGAGACAGAAGATAACCGCAATACGGCATGGCATAACTAATTTTTCGCATTTCTACGCTTTGTGTCTGCTTCCACTGTTAAAGCGGGAATTTAATAACCCCGCTGCAGAAATTTTTATGCACCGCAGTTACTTCGCTATTAAAACAGGAGTAATTAGCACTTGTTCCGCGTACTACGGAAAAATTCGAGATAAGGGAACAGAGAAATTTGCAGAGATTCACGTTCTTCCGTTTCTGACGCATAAAGATATTCCGCGGAAAATAGCCAACTTTAATAATCCTAAAATACTTGTTAACAAAAAATTAAAACCAGATATAATTATGTAATGTAATGAGAAAGAGAGGAAAGAATTGTAGAAAAACACGTGAAAAATAAAGACTTGCATGTATTAGTTTTTAAATTTCATAATATTTTCATACACTTATAAAAACTTATTTTAAACTATAGAAAACTTGACATAAAATCATTATATGTATCATAATAATATAAAAACCGGAAAATCTATTTTACAGCTTCCTCTCCTAAAAGTAAAATTTTACTTTAAATCTTTATACTCACATATTACATTCATCGTTTTTTATTAAAGCGCCTTCGAGCTGACCGTGGCTCCTGAACGATCAATGTTATTACACAATATTTGAAATATTACGTAATCACTGATCGTCTGAAGGCTATATTAAAATTGTTTTAAATTTTCTAAAGAGAATATCAATATTGTACAATAATATTACTCATCTAGAGGTCATTTAATCTAAAAAAATAAAAGAGTTATAACATCTAAAAATAAAAATTTTAAGTGTAGTTTTATCTTTAAAACTAAAAAATAGATTTTTCGTTTTATATCACTATATGTAATAATTTTTACATTGCTTTTATATCAGTACAATGTATATCTAATAATGTCATGTCACTTTTGCCGTACAACGAACAATGCGAGAGTAAAGATTTAGACGCAAGGAATGAATATCACATGAAGAGAAGTCACGTTTCGAGAAAAGAATCGACCAAAAGATGAGACACGCGCGACCGAGAAGATCGGAATCCTGCATTTTTTTTTCGAGGGAACCGACGCGAAAACGCAACGGTGCACTTGCCTGATCGAGACCCGGTAATTATGCAACGGCATCGGCATGCGCATGGTATAAAGAGAGACGGCCGCGGATAACAAGGGATTCTCTGCCCGGAGCATCGAAGGTAACGAGAGCGAGGATTGATGTCCCGTTCTGCAGGCTTGGTGCGCGCGATGCGCACACATCGAGAGAATTATTACGAGAGGTGTTCGCCATTAGAATAAACCACCCGGCGTTATCCGCGGTGTACGCATCGGGGAAAAAGAGAGACGTCCCGTCGTTAAGACGACGAGCTGATGATCGAAGGGTCTTATTTTGCGCGAGAATAGGAATTTTCTTGCTCGTCCGATCTTCTCGCTTCGTCCCGTTTAAAATTAATTCGTAAAATGTACCGCGGCTCAAATTGCACGCTATCATTACGCATATCGCGCGAATCGATCTTAGGCGACGCTAGAGTTTCATGACTTAATAAGAACCTGCTAATCCGAGACAAAACTGTTTACTCTTACAATGTAAAAACGGGAGGCTTTTCGCACCCGAGTTTTCAAAATAAATTTTGAAAGAGATTTAACGAAATTTCATTTTTAACCAAAAATCTTGTAGATCTAAGGAACTATACTTGTTCTGCCAGAAAAAGTGGGCGCTTTTATTTCATGATTTAATTAGAATTCCAGATCGTTCATTTTCCACCAGAATTTCAGTTAATTCAACCAAATATTTTTTTCCGTATGTAAATTTTCATGTCTTCGTATAGGCGACAGTAATAAAGATAAATATAAAGAAATTTTATTTTTTCCAATTCTTTATTTTTATAACTTCTGATTTATTTAATTTTTTATTTTTTATTTCTGATCTATCTAGAATTTTTATTATTAATGTAACTTTTAAATAAACTTCTAATTTTTCCGAAAAATTTTCTACTATTCTACTACACTGAGAAAAAAGTTGTTAACTTGACTACATGCGTTTAGTTCGTAGTGATTATTTAATTCAAATATTTATATACTTAGGCTAACAAAATCTTGTTTTAAAACATATTAATTGTTTAATTTAACAAATTATTAACTTATTTGAATTAATAAATATTTGCTTGATTCAATTAAATACAGCCTGTGACCGCTGTATTTAATTGAATCAACTAATTTTTTTGAAATAGCAACCTTTTTTCTCAGTGTAGTCATTTATTACTGTATATTTATATTTATCTGATTTTATTTGCGAACGAGCGGCTTTTTTCTTCAAGTGAGTTTTTAAAATAAATTTTGAAAGAGTTTTAATGTATCTTTTCCCAACTCTTTAATAACTTGTGATCTGTTTAGTTTTCTTATACTTTTTTTATTTCTGATTTTTTTAAAGCTTGTTCTTCTTGTAACATAAATAAAACTTCTAAATTTTCCAGAAACTTTTTACTATCTTCTGCTGCTTACTTGATATGTGTACATTTATCTGACTTTATTTTGATAGTAATCCATACTCATAAAGATTAAGAGATAGTAACTACTGTAAACGTTTCATCGTCTAATCGTTACCTTCAACAGCGCTTATAAATTCATCAATGCCACCTGTATGTTCTAACGACCGAGTATCTCCCGTTTTGCATACCGGCGCCTAATTATATCGTAACTCACTCGCGTGCAGCGAGTTACTCTCGATGTATCTTCCGCGAGCGCACTTCATATTTTGCACACAGAAAGCGCGCTTTCAAGCGGGTATCTCAGGCTTGCGTGTTATTCAAATGTAGAGCTCGATGCCACACAGGATGTCCGGCTCGAATGTATATTTTCAACGTGAGTATCTTGAATAATTTATAATATCTGACCTCTTATCTTCGAAAAATTTAATGTTATTGGATTCTTCGAATTTGGTTTTAAAAATCTTCGACACGCATTGATCGTCGAATGTTTTCAAGGCAGCTAAATTTTAGTGCAATTTACTTTTCGTCTTTTTCTAATTTTAATAATTAAACAGACGAGTAAGTTGAACCGAGATTGAAGTTAATGAAAACGAGCATAAAATATTCAAAGACGAATAAATAGATATCTGAATTTGAGATTCTCTCTCCAAAATCTGAAAGATTCGAATCTCCGTATTTTTAATCACATATGCAATTTCCTTACATTTTTGCTGATACTTTGCTGACCTTTGTACTTTCTAATTCTGGCATGATCGAGTTAGAGAAATAAGTCTCGACATGCTGAATTCACACCAATTAAAAGCTCAACACATGAGTCATGCCCGTTTAAATTGTACATTCAGGTAGAACTTTTTGCCATCATGTACCTACTTCATCATATTATTATTAAAAATTTAATACGCATATTTTTTGCGTACATGTTGAATTGTACACCCAGAGAAAAGATTACTTCGATTTAAAGAAATATTTCTTTGCTATATGGCTAAAGAAAAAATTTCTTTCATTTAAACATTATTTTTTAAAATCAAATAAAATTTATTCGATTTAAAGAAATTATGTTCAAATCCAAGAAATGACGTTCAAATCATGATTTCAGATATTTATCCGTCTTTGAATATCTTATACCCGTTTTCATTAACTTCAATCTCGGTTCAACTTATTCGTCTTTTATTAATTATTAGAATTAGAAAAAGATGAAGAGTAAGTTGCACTAAAGTTTAGCTATCTTGAAAACATTCAACGATCAATGCATGTCAAAGATTTTTAAAGTCAAATTCGAAGAATAACATTAAACTTTTCAAATCATGATTTGAAGTCATTTCTTGGATTTGAACATAATTTCTTTAAAAATCAAATAAATTTTATTTAATTTAAAAAAATAATATTTAAATCAAAGAAATTTTTTCACAAATCAAAGAAATTGTTTTTTTAATTGAAATTGTTTCGTATAGCAAAGAAACATTTCTTTAATCAGTCGAAGCAACCTTTTCTCTGGATGTATTATTTCTGTACCACGCTTAGAAATGAAGAAATGAAAATTTATACGAGTGTAAATAAATTCGAATAAGAATAATAGCACTACTTACCCGAAATCCAGCCTAATCACGGTGGATCGCCGGCGACCTCGTCGATGCGGAAATCCGGGAAAGATGCACGGCGGCGGCGGGTCATCTTTCGATTTTCGTAAACGGTCCATTTGCTCCGAGGCTCAGGCCATCCTGTAGACGAAACATGAAGTCATTAACAGGACAAGTAGTACAGACAGCGTAAGAAAGACGCCACGCAACAAATCACGATGTAAGGGCGAGAGGCAAAACGAACGGAAGGGACAAGACGAGAGTCGACTTGATCGCCTTAACTTTCAGAAGGCTAAGCTTCCAGTTTCTTTTTTTCTCATCCAAACGACGCGACCAAGCTTTAATGCGCCATCCGTCGTCACGCTGGCGCTTATTAGATTCGCTCTGAATTCCTCTTAAAGCTTCACGACATGTCTGGAAACACTAACAGCTCAGAGAGCCGACGGTTCAGTAATTATTTCAACACCGACGCGTGTCGCAAATGTGTGTGCATGTATGACGACGACGTAAAAAATTAGGGCAAGCACATTCAATACGTTCTCTTCTACTGACTGTAATAATGTAGCCACTTTGTGGGACATTATAATTAAAGCGTGAGATAAATTGATTTCAAATAAACGACCTATCAATTATATTCTCTTTCTTCTATATGTAATTTAATGCAATTATTTTATATTCAAAGCTAGTTAGAAAAGTTATCTAGTTAATCAAAATCAATGATTTCTGCAGCAAATCAAATGTGGTAATTATTTATAATCACGTTATGTTAGAAAGCTAATAGATAACGATAATTAATTCAGAAATTGCATTACTGTCAAGAATTATTCTCAATATAGATGAACGTTATCTACATTTAGAAGTTAAATCGAGTAAGTAAATAATTTTATTTTTAATTTGTACAATGTTCAACGGTATCGATAACCACATCAAATTTCAGCGAAGCCGGAGTAACTATCGCGCAATATCGTCATTTCCTCTTATATACGATAATACGCAATTTTAAAATGTGTTCTACTAACAAGGAACCGTCGGAACTAATTGATTTTGTTGGGCTTTGGGTAAAGAATAAAATATTGAACCTATATGTATATTTTTATATGCATATCGCAAAGTTTAGACATCACGCAATCCATCAAAATAACGGATTTTTTTATTTTCGAAAAATGTAAATACACTAAAAGTATAAAATACCATAAAATTTTATAGAAAACATTTTTTATATACCTCATAGTTTTCAAGATATTCGTTGAAGATAAAAAAAATCCGTTATTTTCATGGATTCTTTCTATCCTTAAACCTTAAAATAAGCAGACAAAAAAAATATGAGTATAATATTTTTTTATGTTCCATAATATACATATCTAAAGTTCATCAAAATGAGTAAGAAACAATTCCGACGATTTCCTTGTAAATTCTTAAGGAAATTCACGGAAAAAAACGGTTTTGTTTAAAATATCTAAAAATTTAGCAATACAGATCTAAAAATAACTTTGACGCTCCAAACTTCAAAATAATTATATAAAACTCTTAAACTGATTGCTAGAATATCAAAACTTTTTGCAGTACTCATCATGCTTAAAATTATTACTACATAATTATTTTGAATGCAACAAAATTATTTTCGGATCTATATCTTACAGTTAAATTGTTAAATACTTCAGCAAAATCGTTCTTTCCATACACATAACAGTTATGGAACGCACATTATTATAATATCAAAATGGATATCACTTGCAGACGCACTTCCAATCAATTTAAATGCTTTGCGATACTCTCAGTTCTATTTTAGCTAACAATTCTGTTTTAACCAGACATCGGGAAAACTGTGATTACATGCACGATTTGCGAGTAGAGCACTCGCAGACGAATTGGTCGGATAAGAATTGTAATGGCACAATTTACAGTGTTGATGTATTAAGTCCCTATCTGTTGGATGTAAAGAAGATCTATGTTGCGTTTTAGTCGCAAGACAACGTGTGAGGATCTGTTGTATGAACAGCTGCGAGGAATATTTGAGTGCGCAGAGAAAAGCCCTATGATAAATTACAGGAAAACTCGATGGTAAATTTGTCCCAACTCTCCTCGTTGCTTTTTCCGACGCGTTTGATATCTTTGACTTTTTGTCCACCATAACAACCTTTAAACGAGTAAACACATTCAAAAATGTATACGCAAGCGTTATGTCGCACCGAAAAATAAAATTATGTATGTCATACGTAGAATATTTAAAAAGTAACCGACTACATTTATTTGTCTACTCTATTTATCATTTATTTAATTGTTCTTTTCTAGCATTGAAAATATCCTGATAATTAATCTAATATCTTATATATAATTTTAATGTGTCACGTAATTATTAAAAAAAAAACGTTTGTCATGAACGATAATTAATATTTCTTACGTAGTATAGTATCCATGAACAAACGATATTTTTCATCAGTATATATCAATATTAATTTTTAAATACAAAATGTAACTTTTCATCATAAGCCAATTTTTGACTAAATTGTTTTTGCACTGTCCATCTTTTCTTTCTCTCTATCATGAGAGAAAAAGACGACGAGATAAATCGCGCAAGAAAAGAACAGGCCTTACATGTATAACTTTAAGTTTTAGAATTCTTATATAGATATGACATTCCTAGAAAATCGATAAGAGGCTTACGTTCAAAAGTAAGTGGAGTATTATTAAACAAAATTTAATATCATTTTGGAGTAGTTGACCGCTCGTGACTCACCGTCGTGCCTGCCTAATCCCACTCGGCAGGAGCGGCAGGTGGATCCTCCGTCTCAGCCCACGTGGCACACATGTCCCGTAACCCTCGCGCAACCCCGCGCGGAAAAAGGAGGGTTGCACGTCGCCGGTCTCGTTCCGAAAGTGCACGCAACCACAACAATTGGTCTCCCTTTCGAAGAGGAGATGAGACAGGAAAGGAACCGCACCACTTTGTTGGACCAACGTGGAGATGTCGAAGGGTTGCGACGCACGAGAGGGAGACGCGAAGATGCGTACGCGCTCGAGAAACGAATCGCGGCTTCCGGCCTCCGCGTGAACTCGGCAGGAAGGACGGCGGGCGTGAGTAGCGCGCACGAACGCCGCCGCGACAGGAGTGATAGTGGCGAAAGTGGGAGACCCTCCGGGAAATATATAGGTCCGCGGGGTGGTGTGGTGGTGGATTACACGAGCGAGAGAAGGGAGAGGAGGTCCGCGCCGCGCACGCATCCCTTTACGCGTGTTATGTTGCGCCGTGTATCTCGCGGGATGTACGCTGTTAAATTCATATTATGTCAAATTATACACAATTTGTTTTTAATTATTTCTAATAGGAGGACCATTAAGAGTTGGCGCAGTAAACAGTACGTAATCACATTTATACAAATTACTTTAATGTATCATAATCAAATTACAATACAAATCACCAACCCCATTTGGTTGATGATAATTTGTATTGTAGTTTGATATATTGAGGTAATTTATATAAATGTAATTGCATTGTTTATTGCGCATTGATTACTAACGGCCCTCTTATTATTGATATTTTTATTTCTTAAAGGATAATAGGAATCCTTTGTGATAATATTATTATTTCAATTTTATTGTTTGATATTTAATTATTTCTATAAGTTATCACTGCTTCTATTCAATATATCGTTAATTTTATTAAACAAATTTAACTAAAAAAAATGTATTAAATTTGACATAAATTTAATTTATTATTTACTGAACTCATACGTTGATATGGACGCCGTTTACTTTGAAACTAATTACAGAAATGAATTGATTTACATTTGGCATATATATATATATAAAAGTAACAAAATATTATTTAATTCAAAAAATTGAATTACTCTTTTAATATCTAACAATAACAATAATTCAGTAATTAACCTTAGACTGTTCATGTTGCCAATCAATCGCTTAATTTATAGATAAAAAAGCAAAATATGTAACGAACATTCTGATTATTTACGAGTATAAATTATGATTATTTACAAACATTTATTGAAAAATATCTTAATATTAGCTTTGAATTGTTATACATTATATTCATAAATCACTCAAATGCTGTTTTTTTTATCAATATTCTGAGCGATAGCGTGAGGAGTGCTTTTCTAATATTTTTCACGATGAGAACAGAAAGAAGTTTGGACTTTATTCGTTATTTTATCAAAAACAAATTTAATTAAATATATTCATAAATTAATTAAATATATTTTCAAACTTTAAATTATTAGTGATTTTATATACTCATTTCAGTTTGAAATTAACCGTTTGAAATGGCGGAAAATAAATTCATAGCTACAGGTCATATTTTAATTACCTTAAAAGCATTTCTTTTGAGAATAATATTACTTTATATCTAGCGCGCAAATTTATTCATTTGGATATGCAATTGTATCGTGACATCTCTCTCTCTCTCTCTCTCTCTCTCTCTCTCTCTCTTCCTTTGTCCTTGTTTTTCTTCTCACATCTCTTCTCAGAAAGTACCAGAAGGGCCATTCAAAACAACCGGAACAGTGCAAACGATTTCAACACAAAAGCAGAAGCGCGCGTTGACTACGCTATCAGCCATTATCGCGCCCATTTTCCTGTTGAATCTCATCTAGATAATCGGAAGCATTGTTTAAAATAGCGTTATCTGCGCGCTAAATACACCGACGGAAATCCCGACGTGCCCCTTTTCCTTTCTCGCCCTTCGCGGCAGGTTCAACGAACTGTAATTGTGGTACGGAGACGCGGCCGTAAAATTCTACCTACGAGATTAGACTTGTGGCTTTTCCTTTATCATCCCGTGGTGGAACGTTGCAGCGCATCACCAGCGACGTTTTATCTCTTCCCGTTTTTCCGTTCACCCTTTTTCGCCCCTCTCTTCTCCTTCGCTCGTCGCGAATCACCCGCGAGTTTTTTACTAGCGCGACGGATCGCACGTAAAATACCGAGACGAATCGCGACGGAGCCGGGAGGACTGTCTTATAACGTGCAAACTGTGCGATACAATGTGATGCAGAACTAATTACGTTGGACGATTAAGCCCGGTAATTAACCCACTGGCAATCAATGTCTACTATATTAGCTTTATACTTGCAATATTTAAACGCACAGTTTTGAGAGAGAGAGAAGTTAGAGTTGAAATTGAAATCTTTCAACAATTTCAAAAAAGTAATATCTATTTATAAAAAATAAACATCAAGATAGCAATGAGTTTTTTTTCTAAGGTAGAAACATGAAAAATAAAAATTTTTATCATTATAAAGATAATGCAGACTTTTATTTTTCCACCCTAAAAAAAGGTTATATGAGCGCTACCCTGAGAAATAAAATGTATCACAAGTTATGTAGAAATAATAAATTTAAAAATAGAAAAAAAAACACAAATTTGTTTATAACAAAACATGTAAATTTGTACATGATATTCGAACAGAATAAAGTTTAATTTAATCAAAATAAGAGAATATGAAAATAGAAAATTTAGAAAAATATTACATGTACACTCTAAAAAATATCGGTGTTAATATTAACACCAACATGGTGTGTGTGAATTTCAAACCTCAGGTATTTACATCAACACTATCATCATAGTGTGAATTTAAAATCTATGATGTTAAATCCACATCATATTGATGTTAATATTAATATAGTGAGATTTATAAATATATAGACGCCACTATTTTTTAGAACGTATCCACATAATTTTGTAGTCAATGACTGAACTCAATACGGTTGCACTCTTCTACTTGAAAGCAATTACATAAATACGCGATCCACGATAATTCGAGGAACGCTTCAGGCATTTATTTATTTTCCGTCAAACATAACGATCCAGTCAGCGATGTCAGTCTGAAGCGCATTGAGCTTTTTTATTTACCACGTAACACGAACTGCAGCTACTGCATTTTACAGCTTGAAGCTTTCAGAATCACAGATCGTAAAACAATGCGCCTTACACAACGGAATATTTAACGTTCGAATAAACAAAGAAAGTGAACTGTAAATAACGTAAAATCAATTACGCAATCTTTATATTTAACTCAGTTTCGTGTGAAATTTACGTTATAATTTTCGTATCAAAAGTCAAATCATACGTATATATAAATTTATAGCTTTGATATAGAATTGTAATCATAAATCATAGTTTTCCACTTTCCGGTTTTGCCGATTACCGTCAAATTTGCGCTATTATACAAACGCGTCTTGTCGAGCGATCAACCGTCTTGCTTGGACTTGCTGTTAACAAAGAACCAGTCATAGCGATTACCTGTCGAATGCCATTGTAAAGTGCGACATCCATAACCGTCCTTCGTGGTGGTCGAGGCCCACCGATAAAAGTTCAGTCACGCCGTGATTTATTAATTATAAAGCATTGTGATCCGCGAAGCCGCATAGTTGCGGTTTCACGGTGATAAAGCAACACGCGGCGCTAAGGATTTCCATCTCAAAAATAGACTGCCGACTGATCGTCGATAAACGCCTCCGCGATTTATTTAACAGCGGCTTTCATTTGATGCGCTAATGTGGAACATACCTTTTCTTATCATCGCCGATTGATATTTCATATTTTATAAATTTAAACATCAGATTAAAAATTAATTATTTCATTAAAAGATATCAAATAAGATTCGCGGTCAAGATTAGAAGATAAAAAAATATTAAACAAAAATATTAAAAAATATTACACAAATATTAAACATATTAAACAAATATTTCACATAATGATAATCGAGAGGATAATATAATACTAAATTCTAGAAATTTTAACAGAAAGTTTAACAAATCGTGCAAAATAATAAATAATAATAATAATAAACTGATGTAAAACGATAAATTAAAGAATAATCAACACAAAAAATTGGATCATAAAACTACAGATAGTACAGTGTTAATTGAGACATAAATTAAGAGAGCACAAAACTAATATTTAGAATTAAGATGACGTTTAAGAAATTCAGACTGCAAGGGATCTTACAATTAGGTGACAAAACAAGCAAGAGGCGTTCCACAATGTTTCGTTGCCTCGTGGGCCCACAGATTGCGGCCCGTGTGTTGGCCCAATAGCCCCTTAACTGGTTATATCATAGTCTTTCGGGCCGTTTCTCATCCCAGTCTCCGTCAACATTTACATACTGAACGCGTGTACGAACGATAACTCGTGATACAACACGATAACTCCACAAAAACAGGCGGTAGGTCGTTACGTGACATCGATCTTTGACATAATTTGACATGTTACTCTTTAGTATCGATTTATATTATACAATGCAACAATTCATATTCCACAACCTACAATTACTTAATTTATTTCACATTTATAAATACAGAAGCTAACGAAATAATGAAGGCTTTCTAATCTCGTATAATTTCTACTTTGATGTGACAAGTAATGTATAATTCAGTTTGGAAATTGTATCTTTGCCTTTAATGGAAATGAAAACAATTTCTCTCGAGGTAGATTTTGAGTCCCTCATATATAAAACAGTATTGCAGTTCGGAGTAATTTATTGACATCTGTTTGCAAGAAGGCTGTTACTTTCGTTGAACAGCCTACGACTGAGAAGATTCCATATCGACGACGGTGTCGAGCCTTTCGCCACGCAGAAAATTAGAACTGTAATGTCATAGAATCGCCTCGCTTGAGTGTGCAAACGCAGTGAAACTCTTAGAAGAAAAACTGACTCCTCATGTTTCCTATTAACCTCCTTGGGAGAAATCTATCGACTGTTTACTACGCCAGTAATATTTCAATTGAATTTGTTATTATAATTTTTCGAAAGTGATATACAGATCTCTGCGCATCGCTGCGGCAAACGATTCAACAAAATACCAAGGGAGATTGAAATCCAATCGCTAATTAATCGTTAATTGATTACTACCTTTTCACGCAATATGGTAATTTACACACACGAATCAGTCTGCATATGTAGACTGATCATTTGATCAAATCACGATTGAGAGGATTAATTTAATTGTTTGGAACATAGTGGTACGTTTGATTAACTTGCTAAATTAAAATAGAAATTGGATAGCATTAAATGAGTTTCATTACTGCACAAACAATATATGACAAATTATTTAAATATAGTAGTAATATCGATTATGAATTATATTGCAGTGTTAATTGGTATTGATCGACAAGCGAATTATACATTTAATCCTTTCTTTAATTAAAATATTAGGTGTTGGAATTAATTCGTAGCGTTTTTAATGAAAGAATGTTATTTATTTCACATGAGCATTAAAAAATACATTAATGAAAGTACTTCCCATCTCTTGTAAAACGCTACGAATTAATTCCAACACCTAATATTTTGAGCTTGTATTTTTAGCTGTCAATTCTTTATATATATATATATTTATTTTACTCATTTATTTTACTTACAACTGTATTCCAAAATATCGTATTAATTAGAAATTAATTGATTATATTGAGAGAAAAAATGGATACAATTATCATAATTTAACTCACATAATTTATAATCATTTTTTGAGATAACTATGTATTTATAGCTGTTTCAATGCAAATATAGTCAATTGTGCTACTAATAATAATACACACTGCTTGAAAATCTTTAGCTTTTCTTAATATATCTTTTAGTTATTATTATCACATAAATAATAAGTAAATTTAAGAAAATAGTTATATAACTGCATTTACTGCAAATAAAAATAAAAATGTCATTAATTTGTCAATAATTTATCAATAAGAATAAAAATGTTTATTTTATTTATCGTGTATATCTCAATTTATATTAATATTTGAAATTATCATAACTTATAGTATATACAATTTGCTCATGTTTGATAAAACTGCATATATGGTTATTATTACAATCTACTAACATTATACCAGTGATAACTATAAAAATGGATCTTTTAATCATAATTTTTTTATCGTGCAATTATAGTTACAAATACCAACCACTTTTCTCTCAATGTAGCTATCGATATGTAATATTTTTAGCAGCATGAATCTCGGGAAAATTTAAATAACTAAAAAACTGTGATTTTACGTATCTACAAAGAAAAATGAATGCGCTCGTTCTCCAGATCGCGCCCAATTCTTTTCCTTTTCTTTTGGCAATGCGTGATCCTGCTCAACGCTTCATCGAATTATACGTCGTGACCTGTAATTTGGACACTATTTCACATGCCGTAAGCATGCAATCACGAAAAGGTGTTCCCTTTTGTAAGTGGTTCCACCTAGATGAAGAATTTATCGGCTAACAACCCTTTCGAGATTATAATACATGCCGGACATATGATCCGATCGGATCGCAACGTCATAATGTCGATTCGCCGTATAAAACGCTTAATTCTATCGCTTTTTTTTTTAGTTGATGGTGCTATAAAATTTTCCTAATTCCATGTTAGTAAACGCTTCGTTACGCTGATTGTGCGAACATCGTCGCAATCGTCATCTATTACAGTTCAATTTTCAATGATTCTTCGAAAGATCAGAATACATAAATATAATTGCAAAAATATGTATAGAAAACGTGCGCAATCTTAAAAATAAAACCATTTACATTAAGAATCAATAAAGATTTTAAATGGTCGTTAATAAATTTAATACTATCATATCGATTATTCTGCACAACAAAGTGTATCACCAGCTATGTTTTTCAACATGAAATCAATAAAAAATCCATATCATTCCATTATATTTATAGTTTTAAGAAAACCTTTGCCTGTACATAATATAAAAATAGATAACATAAAAATAGAATTTAAAAAATCTTTACTTCGCGCATCGCTCCACTATAAGAAATTATTTCATTTCCTTCTCACCATCATAAAAAAGATAGAATATTTCTATAAATATAAGCTAATCATAGTTAATCTCTTCAATTGTCATTTCACTTAAGGACACTCGTCGCGCATATTCTCTTGTACCCTCGGATTTATATATTTGATGTCCTTACGTAGATATATGTCGTTGAGTAAATTCACGAAAGGAGGATGAGGCGGTCCAGGAAATGTGAGATCTCGAATGCGGGAGACCGGAAGAAACGCAATAACATCCAAGAGATTTGATTTATTCGAGAGGAAACGAATCTCTGGAGTGCCTCGTATGTGTTCGAAAAACAAATATCCGGCCATATTCGAATGGCAAATCAATCGGAACAAAGGTTAGACGTATGCATTTGGTTATATTTTCAATCCATTACTGCGATCTTCATTCTTCAGACCACCCGTTATATAATTGCCATTGATACATCATGAGTCATATGAAGAATGTTGAAGATAATTTGCGATTAAGTATTATTCATAGAATGTGTTTCAGGTCAGTAGCTACGAAAAAATTTACTGTTTTAAATATTATAGACACACATATGACAAAAAAGAAGAAATTTAAGTAGAAATAATTATTAAATATAATTCTGTGTCCATGTAGAAATTACAATAATTAATTAAATAATAAATAACTATATAAAAGGGTCTTCTTACAGAAGTCAATAACTTATTCCAAACTGCAATTTAAGACAAAATAATATTACATCAAATTTTAAATTGAGATATATGTATGTAATATATATATATAATATTTCTAAATTATGTAATTGTTCGCTTTGTTTGGTTTAACTTGTAAAGCAGTCACTTAATTTGTCTATCATGTAGTACTTTTTATTTAATTTTAGGCGCATTTTTATTCTTTTTGTGACAGGAATGTACCATTAAATTCATCTCACAGTTACTTCCGTAAATCTTTACGACGATGAGTAAGTCGTCGAAAAAAAAAAACGCCGAAAAATCTTCATTAGCCAATGATTTCCTGTACAGGCGATTATTTGAAAAGCATCGATTAACGTACTGATCATCCAGATTGGTTTGGTTCATGGAAACAGGAAGTCCCCCTCGAAAAAAAAGAGCAAAACGGAATTAGACCTCACACGCCGAAGGTAAAACGCGTTCATGAAATTTCTTGGATCTTGCCGACGAAAACGCGTATCGCGCTTCATTATAAAAAGGAGATGATCAAAATCATGCTGAAAAACGATCCTCAAGCACACGCAACAGACTTGAAACTTCATAACATTTCCAAAAATGGAGGCAATTTGCATTATGCCAATTAAAAAAAAAACAAATTAATTTGTATTTTCTTATGCAAATCACATTTCATAAAATAAAAAACAAATATACACTTTAGAAAACTTTAATACTTTGCATCACATTTCGCGAGTACGAGACGTGCTCATTTTTTTATGCACAAGCAGACTCAATTAAATGCAAACACCCATTTTTACACTGATATCTCGCTAAATACTTCCTCGTATTGTTAAATCGAATCCGCCTGGCCGATCAACGGGAGCAAAAAAAGGGCGCGCGAAAAAGGTGACCGGAAATTCGACGTGGCGATCGTCGCTTGTTAATTGTATCGCGGATCTACGAGGCGTGTCGAAGCGGGACGATAAATCGATATTGAAATTTCCACATTAGCCGTATGTGCGTATGTACATACACGCGTATGGAGAGCCTGGACCCGTGCGCGCGGTTCAAAGAATGCACGCGCGGCCACGGAGGCGCGGATTAAGGCGTAATGTAGCCGAGGTCGAGGAAGGGCGACTGCGAGGATGAGCGCTCTTTTGATGCTCGTTCAACTCGGTCTCAAAATGGATTTATGAAACCCGTAATCGCCAATTGAGATGAGTACTTGTTGTATGTAATGGACTGAAACCTTGCGGCAAAGCGTTGCACTCTGCGCGTGTTAGAAACCGCGCCGCACTATCGTTGTACCGGACGTTACAAAATCACGCGGAAATTAACGCGCAGTCTTCCGGTCGATTCTATTTTTAATTAAGAGACACGAGTTTGATCTTTGCCATCATTCTCTGGATGTGTCGAACATAAATATAAATTTCATTTCTATTCCTATTTTTATTGCTCTTAAATTAAATGTTATCTTGCTTTCATTTTTTCTCTAGTGTTTATTGCCACATCATATAGAGAAACATGTATATATGGATATACTATGGTATATATAATGTGATGAATATATAGAATGTTATGTATGCGACTGTTCGCAGAATATCGAGCTCGAGTCCACAGATTCATTTAGCATAAATGACTGTGCGTTCAGTCATCTCTGGAATCTTCCGGCCTATAAATTAATTCATTACGTACTGGCATTTAGAAATTCACGCTTTAACCATGTGTTTGTAATTTCGTCATTTTTAATATGAAATATTGTTTAATTCTTGTTGGAATTTGTAAATATTACAATAAATATATAATAACTACGAGTTTTGCACGTTAAAATCGCGAATGAATAGTAATCAATCAGCAAGAGAAATCAATACAATTACCTTTAAAATCAGAGCTCGTTCGAAATTGCAAATTTCTTAACTTTTTTAATTCTTTTATCTTGATAATGTGAGAATAATTAAACGCTAGTGTAATAAATTAGAATTTGCAGCATCCTGTAGAATGGATTTTGTTTTAATGACGCAGCAACGATTATGCTCGTGCACTGGCAGTGTCAAGATTAGCTGTAAGTTTAGTTAGAACCTTAAATGAGAAAGGTTCAACTGTGTCTGTTTTATGTAAACGAGCAGTTGAATGGACCGCTCGCATCTGTGGATTATCATTTGAGATGTTTATATATTATTGCATTTCTCTGTTTTGCAGACGTGCCTCCCGACATTATTTTGTGTCTTTGAAATAAACTCATTTCGCAGAATCATAAAGTATACAATAAAAAGTGTTTAAGAATACGCGTAAATGATTTTTGCATATAATTCATTATATGCAAATATTATTATTTAAATTAGAAATATCTCGAAAATTCTATACTTTAGGAAAATGTACATAAGAAAGATGTAGTAATGTCTGTATATATATTAAAATATGTAATATCTAATTAAATAATTCGAAAAACTTATTTTTCAATTTTAATATAAAAACATATTTGTTTCTTTTATATAAATACTCATTGTTTTTTTCAAACACTTTTCGATTTCTACAAAAATATATGATATCTTCCACGGAAAAAAATTTTCTTGTTCATACATTGAAGAAAAAGATTGTAGCAAACTAGATAGTAAAATATATCATATAACATAACATTTTAATTGACTGCTGCAACCAATTAAAAATGTCATATTCTGTCAATCTTTTCTTTCAGTGTACATTTATTGTATATCTACTTAGTATATGAATATATTGCCTTTATTTAAATTGATTCAACTGATTTTATTCAATTCTATATTAATGTAAAAAAGAATATGTTGCAATGCTAATTATTTTGAAAAAAAGTTTATATACGTATTTATTAAGTTTATTTATTTTTATATTTTTTAAATTTATTTTTTGTATATTATTTTCTTCTTAGGTACATTTTCAATATTACTTTTATTGAACTTTTTTTCTGCCGAGTGCGTTATTGTTACGATTGTTGATTTAATTATTTTGTTGCCAACGAGCACCGCGACGAATTTAAAAGTTAAATTGTATGCAATTGACGTTGACGTGCATTCGATAAGCGCGCATTCGTTAAGCGGATATTTAAATATAATACATTGACTATGTTTAAGTGGACTTATGAATTGGCCAAGTAAATATATATTTTTTTCAAATACGTGACATTAATTATCGATAGCAATTTTTTTAGTCTCGATAATGCCGTGCACTGACCGAAGTGGTGACCATTCTTCTGAAGGTTGTTCTAACAATAGCGCATATCAGTGCGGTGAAAACTGATTAAAAAAATCGCTCGATATACGCAAGCCAGGATGTCCCATTAACAAATTAGCACGCGACACGCCATATAGATAAAAGCATCATTACTATTCGCGTCTTATCTGCATTCGTTTGACCATAAAAGACTGTAACCAAACTCTCTTTCAAAAATAGTTATATAACGTCAAAATAATAAAAATTTAAGAGACTCAAAAAGTGTTTTTAAAGTGAAGTGAAATATTTGCTTAATCATCAAATATTCTTACCTATAAATTACCTATATATTCTATAAATTATCATATTTTAATAATAAAACAGTACATTTTTAAAAAAGAAAAAACTAATAGATCCAATTATTTTGACATTTTTTTATAGGAAGAACTTTTCTTTTAATTTGTTTGCATTAAAATCACGGAAGTGTTACATTAAATAAAAATTTGCTTATCGCTCTTTTGGCAGAACTGTAAGATTAAGTCTTATCTGGATACGCACCGTTAAAGATATTACGATATAGTAATAGAATGTGATTTATTTTGAGTGAACAGCTATTTATTATAATTCACGTAGTAAGTATAAAATATGAGAGGTTAGCAACAGCGCAAATAGTTTCTTTATAATTCATAGGGTTTATCACACGAGTTATGTCTTCCATAGAAAAAAAAATTGTTTTGATAAATTATATCATATTAGTCCGGGTATATTGGATACACGTTATGTTTATTACGTACATTTGAGATTTGCGAGCCGAACGACTCCCTCGTACTTCGTACTTTCTGCATGTCATATTAAAGTATGAAAATCAATATTCCTTAATGAATATCGGCTACTACCTACTTGTACATTAATGCGATCAAATGTCGTGTAACGAGTTATCGAAGTTCTCGACCGATCGAGATGCGATAACGAGAAGATATGCAACTCAATTACCGGAGATTAAAAATTGATATAAAGCTTGATAAGCGCTGCATATATAATAGAGGGATACCTTTTTTATATTTCTTTTCATTATTTCTTTAACTAGGCAAAGTATAATGCCAATTTGAACTATCGTAAGCTTCAATTACCTCAAATAAAGTTAATAAAAAATTAAATAAAAAATAAAATATTATGTTAAGTTTATTTTCTATATCTACTAAACTCTAAGCTGAACGTACTAAGTAAATTATTTCCCGAACAATATTTATCTGAAAAACAATTTTTACATCTTTGTCATAATTATAATTAAATATATGTATTTGGAGGTATAATATCCGCGTTCAACAATATCTTTTTACTTCTCACTATTCGATCGTGATAGGCGTTGCGAGTTTATATCATGGTCAACGTAATCACTGTTATTTCAACGTGAACGGTAATGCTCCGGCTTAAAGTCGCTCTACTTATACGTATTATCTCTCGGCAAAGGCAATACATGAAGAGCGAGGCAGAACGAGAGAGCCGGGCAATCATCGTTTTCAAGCGTCATTATGAAATTGCTTTGGCAAATGAAATGCGCGGTTATGCGCGCGCATACGCTCAAATTGAGATTTATTGGAAAATCGAAAATATGTTTTCCTACTCCTCCTGTCTCCGCCCAGTAACGGATCCGTCCGACGTTCCGGTGCATCGTGGGGCTGTATCGCCCACGCGGTGCATCGGCTTACACGAGACGGCCGCGTGCATGCAATTACGCGGGCTGATTCGAGGGAGACTCGAGAAATCGTTTCGCCGGGGGTCAAAATTGTTTCATTTTTCGCCTGCACGTACTCTCTTTCATCATGTGTCGAAAAAAGCATCGAGAGATGGAAGACACACACAACACACACACAAACAGACAAAAGGAAACATTCTAGTGAAATTACTAATCTACTGAAAGTTCAAGTACTGCAGTATAGTGTTTTATTCCCAGTGAAAACCTGTTTTTTAAACAAATCTTTAAAGTTGGATCTAGCTTGGATTCACTCAATTACAAATCCCTTTATTAAAGGTGACAAACGATTCAATTTTCTTTAGGGTACATCTCTGCAAATTTGGACTATTAAATTATATTAAAATATATTTATTGTTAGTATTAATTCTTTTTTATACGTCATTTTGATTTCTTGAAATTAATTAGTATTTTTTAATTAACATGAATTTTACAAACCCAGCGTTAGTAATTGTGTTACAGATTTTTTGACATCAGCTCCGAAAAGTTAAATAATGATTTTTGTGATTATAATAGACACACACAAACGTATACACTCTTTAAAAGACACAAGATAATAATATTTTATACTCTCACATTTTATACTTGTTACGTGAATTACAAATGTTCATGCCTACTTAATATAAATCACATTCTATCACTATATCTTATGTAATATAACAAATTAAAACAAAGTGAGACTACGAGAATCAGGCGCAATAAAAAGTGTGCAGATTAAAATTTTTTAAATAAGTTACATTTACTCAGTCAAGACAATTATGTGCCTATTTAAAATCTTACATTTTACTTGTATGTTTCGACTTTAATATTTGAGCTCTTTAGCGACAAAAAAATAAAGCATACAGCATAAGATTTGCATTTGAGGAGACGCTATTAGCGCTATTTATATCATTCTATCCTTGTTTTACGTCTAATAAACAATGAAGATAGAATGACACAAATAGTGCTAATAGTACTTTCTCGAACGCACCTGTTGTGTTAAATACTGTTTACATGATATAATTCATGGCACAAATTTAACTTTATAGTTTTTCCAAAAGAACGATTTACAAATTTTTACCTTTATATAAGTGCTATATGACAAAATTCATATAATAATTTCTTATCCTCGCGCGATAACGACACAGCGACAGATGCGTTTGACATGCATAAATCGATTGATCTTAGAACCCACTGCAATAATCTCACCGGGATGGTCATCAAACCACCTTTGTGCAACGTACGTATTAACTGAATCACGCCACTGTCTATGGCAAACGAGATCGAGATTGTAAAGGCAATCGATCGCGAGGAGATAAAGGGCAACTCAGCTCGCTCGACCGCTCCTCATCGTCAATACCTCTCGGAACTCGCCGACTCTACGATCGATCGATCAAGCAGCGGGTGCCTTCAATTAGTCGGCGTAGTTAATTAATTTGACTCGATCGCAATTTACATAATTAGACACGCCGAGTGCGCCCTTCAGCTCGAAAGCGCCGTAATTGCCGCATCGAATGCGCACGCTTATGCCGACTGCAACTACGAATGATTACTAAGAGATACTTGCTACCTTCCTGCTTCTGATAGCATGAAACTACTCGACGAATGGATCAAAGTGCGCTGATTGAAACGCACGAAACCGCGGTACATTCCGCGCATGTATAATAAGACGGTGCGGTTAAGTTCGGCGAATTGACAGAGCAAATCCCTGCAAGTATCGTTAATACTATAGCGGCACTTCCTAGGTTACATCGTACGTTTCTATTATACTAATACTTATACTAATATTATACTAATTTGATAATTTAACAAAATTATTTTCAAATCTAGCTAAATTTTCAGATACTTCAGCGAAACTGTTTTTTCCGTAAATCTAATTAACTAGAACGACAACAAGAATATTGGATTAATATTCCAGTTTAATTTATTAAATAGAAAATTGATTCAAAGTAACGGAACAAGTTTCTACTTGATTTTCTTCAACCGTCTATTATTTCTGTTAATCATAATCAATCTATAAACCATATATATAATCATAAAACCATAATTAAAAATATTCAAAGTAATAAATATTCAAAGTAATAATAAATATAAAAATGCAAATTATGAACACATTATAGATAAACTGGTGATGAACTATAATAGAGTTAAAATCTTCGTATGCCAATGAAATAAACTAGAATATTAATTTAATATTCTTATTATTGCTCGATTTTGGCTCTAGTTAATTAAATTTATTCATTTCATTTTTTTTTTAATAAACGAACATTGCTGTAGTTCGTTCTTTCCATTTTGTAATTGGTAATTTAAAGCATAATTATTAACAAAGAGGTATGTTAAAAATTAAAAAGTATAGAAGACTTTTAAAGTACCATTCTGTCAAATATTATTTTAAAAAAGTATTATTAGAATTCATTGCTAATTTTTATATCTATCACATGTAAATCAATCTTTAATTTTGTTAATTACATGAAAATTGTTATAGTCAAAGACAATGCACATGTCATCTCTATTTCCTTTTTCACATACACGTCTGTCGAAAGGAAAGAAAAAAAGAAAGAAAGGAGGGAAGGAAATGTCGCCAAAACTAACATATCTAATTCCCGTCATTCATCATCTGTCGAGACTCGTCGATTTTTCATAAAATACTCCGCTCCGTTCGTCACAAAGCGCGGACGTGGCGCGTTTGAGAACTTACCCGCTAACGAAAGACGACAATTCCTACGACGTGAGCTGCCCGTTCAGAGTCAGATTTCCGCGGCCGAATTTCCCCGACGTGTTTCCCGGGGGCTTGGTGATTCTCCGACGACAAAGGGCAAGTCCGAAGCGAATACTTTGCGTCCGCATGGTAGAACTCGAAGAAACGTGCTCGGCTGATGCGTACCTGGAACTTTTCAAGATATACTTCCGCATAAAGAGCTTTTCACGCTGACAATGCGACACCGTCGACACAATGAGATCAGTATACTATGTCTGAAGGGGGCGGATGTTGCATCGTATATAAACCGCGGCATTAAAACGTCTGTAAGGCTCTGTGGAAAAATAGAGCGAGGCACGAAAGGTCGATCGATTCATGGCGCAGTTGAATAAAGAATTGTATAGTTAAACCATAAACAGAGTGCCAAATTACTCTTTGTAATGACAGTATTGTAGTGAGTATTAATAAAAATCTCATACATATGTGTGAATAATAAATTACAACAAATGGGAAAGCGTGGGTAAAACTTTATGCGTAAATGACTTAAATTTTATAAACTTTTCTTTTCAAAAGAACGTAATATATAAATTGTCGTGTTTGTATACACAGTTTGAAATATACTGATAAATAAAAAGATTTTAAAGAAATTTTTTTAAATTATTGAGGGAAATAACAATTTAGTTGTAAGAGTCTAAAGACCGGAGCACACATCTTTGCATAACGCATAATGCATAAAGCATAAGAGAATCAATCAATCAGAATCTTTCCTTTTATGAAATGAAGGATTCCATTTGATTGATTCTCTTATGTTTTATGCATTATGCGTTATACAAAAGTCATCTGTGCTCCAGCCTTAAGATGTGTAACATTTGTTTCTTCTTTTCAATTTAATCCTTATCTTATATGATAAAAATAACCGACTGTGCGAAATAATTCACACAATCTAGATCGATTTAACATTAAAGTTAATACAATCAAAGAAATTATAAAAAAAAAATTTGTATATAAATTATAATATCTAAAAAAAATAATGTTTTATAGTTTAAATATAAAATATTAATCTTGTAAATTAAAGATATAATTAATTTATTAAAACTATCAAAAAAATATTTTTTGTAATATATCTTTTTTTAATCTTCAAAATTAATATTCTATATGAACTACTTTTTGTCTCTCTCTATTTAAAGAGATGCATATGTGCAGTCGATTGACGTATTCGGCGTGAAATGAATTTGTAAAATGCACTGGATGCATTATGGATGCCGTGCGGCGATCATAAGACTAATTTTTCAAATATCTTCTGTACATTTATTATAGTTTCTTAAGATATGGTAATTTTATCAAGCAATTCAATAATTTTTTACTAGATGCTAATAAACATTTAATAAGGATATATTATTTGATGTTAATAATCTGAAAAATTGCTATAAGAAGTTGATCTTTATGTAGACTACTATCGGCTATATGGTTAATGCAGTATCATTTTTTTGCATGTAAGTAAGAAAAGAAAACTGATATCGCGTAAATACTATTTCGTTTTCCTGTATTTTAAAATCTTCTCTCGAACTTGTGGTCGAACCACAAAGCAGCCATGCTCGCAGCATCGCAATATTTTTCAGTACCGCACATTTTTATCACTCGACTACGAGCACAATGAAATATCGACGACGTAACGTAAGCATGCACATAAGTTACTGCGTGTGCTCTGGCGGTAATCGTGAGCCCCGCGGTCATACGAAGAATTATTTGACAAGTAAATCGTCGCTGAGAGACGCACGTGTCACGGTCAAGAGCTGCATCCTGGTCATTTCTAGATTCGACCAATTTGCAGTTGAGAAAAAGCAACGACTTGCAAGAGATCTGACTGAATAAATATTTATACTAGCTAAATATAAATATACAAGGAAATCCTCGTAATATCTTTCATGATCAAATTATTAAAATCCGGAAAAACAATATTTCCCGAAATATATTAGGTGTTGGAATTAATTCGTAGCGTTTTTTAATGAAAGAATGTTATTTATTTCACATGAGCATTAAAAAATACATTAATGAAAGTACTTCCCATCACTTGTAAAACGCTACGAATTAATTCCAACACCTAATAATATTATAATATCGAATATACAAATGCTCAACTAAATATTATATTTTAATATTTAGCGCGCAATACAGAAGATTGTACGCTGTATAATAAGAAAAAGTTATGCAAATCAATTGATAATAAGTCTGTCGGCGCTATGACACACTCATGTTGAATCGATGGACGATTGAGCGCAATTCTATAGGATGGGAGTGCCGGTTCCGAACTCTTGCAACGGAAAAGGCGCATCCTGTATCTTGTCAACTGACAGTTGAAAATATACCGGGTGCCCAATCGAGTACTTAGGACTTTTCTCCATGCTTGTCGTTTTTGTCGATTATCTTATAAAAACTTAATATCTACTAGAAAGTAAGTTTACAATTATTTATTTTGAGTATTAACAGTTAAAAACTCTAAACAATGCTATTAATATTCAAAATAAGTAATTAATTACTATATTTTAGTATTACATTGGATTTTTCTAAAAATAATGTTTCCTCTATCTTGACGAAATTATTTTTTTAAAAGTAGCAAGAAAAAAATTAAGTTTCAAAATAAATAGTTAATTACTACATTTCGGTATTAAATTGGATAATGAATGTTTGTTAATCTATCAATGATATTATTTTTTGAAGAGTACCAAGAAAAAATTAAATTTAGATTGTGAGACACACACACGTGCGAAAAAATGATAAAAAATTATTAAATTTGAGACTTATTATAAATGAATTAATTAAATTATAAATGAATTAATTATGTAAAAATTTATACTGCTATTTTCCATGTCCTCTGTATATAAAAATATATTATTTCATATAAGAGAATTACATATTCCAAATTAATTACCCTATTCCAAATAAATTCTAATAAAGAACTAAAAGAGATCTAGCTGCACTCTTTGTACCACGTTAATAACAGCGTGTTTTTTTCTCGGGGTTCTATGTGCTCAAATAATACAAAAAAATAATTAAAAAAGAAAGATACCTTTACTTTAATATATTTTCTGTACAGCTCTATCGCATAGTTGGAAACGGTCAATATTTTAATAAAAACATATACTAACTAGCAATTCAATTACTAATTGTAATGAGTACTTAAGAAATATTTCTCAATTTATCTATTCTATTGTCAGTTAAAAAAAATAACAAATTAGTATAAAAAACCTACACCTTTATAAAATATTAAATTACTTTTAATCAATTATCAATTAATTATCAAGAAATTATTATAATAGTAAATATTTTAATGAGTAAAAATAATAGAAATTTCACGGAAATCTCACTCTTTTTTCTTAGAGTTTACCTTGAAAATTTGATAGTCATGAGACAACATTGTATTTTCAAGAATTTTAATGTAAATCTCTCTCAATCATTAATATACTACAATACAGTATAAAATAAGTTTAATTAATTTTGTTGAAGTGTTTGATAAAAATTTTTTTAATATTATATTGTATCACAACTACACTGAGAAAAAAATAATCTAAGTTTAAATAAATATTTATTTAAATACTCTCAACTAAACATTTACTTACAACAAATAAATATTTATTTAATAAAAAGAAGTGATTGTTAAATCAAATTAACGTTTTTTATACTAAATAAATATATTTTTATATTTAATAAATATTTAGCTGGTACTATTCAAATGAACATTTATTGAAATTTAGGATATTTTTTCTCAGTGTACCATTTTCGAGATAAATTTTAAAACAAAATTCTCTCCGTACACAAACACAGATTTTAAAAATTGCGTATGATCCGAAATGAAAGTGTTATCATCGTATTAATTTAAAAAATTGCAAGAAAAGAGTTTGTCAGTTTTGTTTTAAGCACCATTGATTCTACACCGCGTTATGTTTAATCGATGTCGTAACAAGACATACGTGATAATATATTCGGTGATGCGTGTACGCGCGTTCGAGGAACGGCCGCGTGCACGTTCCACGTGACATAGCAAATAGGTCGCAGCGATTCCATCATCGGATGCAGATAAAAAATTTATCCACCCACGGGATAGGTTCAGTCTAACAGTGTCTAAGCGCGCCCTTCGAACGGCAAAGTATATGCATCGTTTTTCCCATGTAACCAAACCCCGATGATATCGCATTAACTTGCTCATTAAATAGATTACGAGTAGCACAGGGATGGTACGTTACTCGACAATCGACTGATACTTGATAATCGTACGACGGTACTAATGCAATTACCCGAGACTTGTATAGGAAAGAGGAAAAGAAGTTTGTCAATAGGTAGATGATAAGCTATATAGCCTTAAGGCGTTTATGTTAAACTAATAATATTGGAACGACTTGTTCTTTAATAATGTTTAAAAAGATATATATGGAAAGAACAATTTTGCTGAAATATCTAAAAATTTAGCTAGATACAGATCTGAAAATAATTTTGTTACATTATTAAAATAATTAAGTAAGAAATTCAAGCATGATGATTATAATGAATAATGCTGCAAAAAAGTTCAATATTGTAGCAATCAACTTGAGTGTCCTACATAATTATTTTACACAACGATAGTCCAATAAAATTATTTTCAGACCTAATTAATTAAATTAATTAAATTTTTATCAGACTTAATTTATAAATATTTTAAGATTATATTTTTAGGTACTTCAGCAAAACTGTTCCTCTTGTATATAATTCAAATCTATTCCCATGCTGATAAAGAGAATATATTTCCCAGCTGTCGAATTACATATTTTCTTTTTTCATTTTTTAAATTATAACAAGAAAGCTTAATGTCGATTCTTCAAGTTTCAAATATCAAATCTCATCTCGAGTAATGTAATGTAGTAACCGTGCGTTCAAAATATATCAAAATCATATCGGTGTAAAGATCCCATGTGGATCCCAAGATTAGACGACCACCATGAGATGGTGACGTCATGGATGCACGCGTGTTCGTTTGTCTGTTACACGCAACGTGTCAACGAGGTCACGGCAGTTCAATTACCGTCGAGATGGAGGCAAGATCAATCCTCCCATGGGGTAGGTCGGCACCATGGGGCGCATTTGACAAAAGAAAAAATTCTTCTGGGGAAGAAGTCGGAAGATACAACACAGAGAAATTGAGAGAGTAGTTTTAATGCATGATCGAAGTATTGTTGCAACATTTTTACACGAAAAGAACGGTTTTGCTGAAGTATCTAAAAATTTGATTAGACAAATCTGAAAATAATTTTATAGATCATCAAAATAATTATGCAAAACACTCAAGTTGGTTGCTGGAATGTACAAAACTTTTTGCAGCCTTATCATCATGCTTGAGTGCTCTAATTCTTTTAATAATTCAACAAAATTATTTTCAAACCTGTGTCTAGTATATTATTAAATACTTCAGCAAAATCATTCTTTTCGTATACGTGGATTAAACGTAGAGCACTTTTCTTCAAGTATTTCAAAAAATTAATACAGAAAGTAAAGGAAGAATGTTTGTGTTTTTTGTCTGTCGCTTAAAATTAATGTTATATCGAAGATATTAATAAAGAACTTCACACAAACTGTTGTACCTTGTTAATAAATTTAAGTATTAATGACTCTGAAGATCCGTTTGATTTCTAGAATATATAATACTTACGCAAGAAATACTCTTAATAATAAATTAATTCAGTAGTTTTTATAACTAAGTACTACAATCTTGATTAAAACTTTCATATTTAAAAACAGATTATTTAGAAAAAATTATCTTCACATTTATACCCACAAACATCACTCAAAATTCTAAACAAAGTCGCAGTCGCGAATATATTCATTCATTTTGCCTTAAAAATTTAATCAAGTAATTAAATTATGGTATACTTTAACGATATTTCAATAAAGAAAATTTTTATTGTAAAACTACTATTTTTCTCGTGATTGAAATATTCAAACAGTAGTATTACAAAATTCAACAAACTCATTTAAAAGTACATTAAAAAGTCGTCGATATCTTGTAAATTTTTCAGAAAATCGCGTCCAAAGCTTCAACAAATAAAAAATAAAAAAAATCAAATAAGTTATAAATCATGAGCTCTGCTACTAGAGAGGAAAGATTAAGTGAAGATAAGTATGGTGGAATCAAAATCTATTCGGTTTCAAAGCGAGGCTCATATATTATTTGTAATTTCTTTCTAATAATTTGTAAGTCCGTTTATCCCATAGCAACAATGATTCTTTGCTCAAACGTATGCTTAGAAATTTGTCGAATGTGTGTTGTACTTTTTAGGATCGGTATTATGTTGTATTGAATAACCGAAGATATATTGTTGTCCCGTCGCATTCTCAAGAGCTGGTACTTCCAATACTGCTGCGCCCTTCACTCAGCCCATGAGGTATTGTAAACCCTAGAATAGATCAATCAGTGAACACGGGTCCTCACTAATAGACCGATTGAAGCCAGCCAGTTTTGACAGGCATCCAGAGACAGGCATCTCTCTCATTGAGGCATATAAATATTTTAACGTGCTTGAAACGTATTCAAATTCGATGTCATATCAAAAGATTTATTGGAAAATTTTTTATTTGACAATTATATACGTGTATCTCGACAATTATATTTCCGATTAAGGAAGTGACAACCATTGAGATATTTTACCTATTGCTGCTTATTACCTATTTGTTTATTTCTTTTTATTTTAACAGATATTGTCAATATTCGAGGTGAGAAATCTACTCGAACAACAAGTCGTCATAATATCAAAATGACATTTACTTTAATAACTCCAAAATATCATTTACAGTTCATTTTAACTTAGGCATCTATCATGGAACAAAATTGGAATGGATTCCGATCGAAATTATTCAATCATTCACTAGATTTCTATTGTGTTTTCTGGCGAAAACGGAATAATTCCGATCGGAATCCATTCCGACTTTATTCCATAATATTATAGATGCCTTGATATTTATCTTCTTCACACAAAAATGGCTCCCCCCCCCTCCATTCCTTGTTTAGATACCGAAATTGCACTAATGATAATATGCGCGTTACAATTTTTATAAGTGAAAACGTGATGACTGTATTACAGATTCAGATTATACAATATATTTTACTTACTTTTTTTTTACGATGCAGATCGAATTTTGTAATGAGTCCGTCATTTGTCCGCTAACAGTAGTAGCGGTGAAATCATAAAACTTCAATTTTCGCTACCAGAGTGTGCCACGTAACAGCATCCTGTCGGTTTTTGAATTTCGGTGATTTTCGGAAATGTTCGATGATTTTCGCCGGTCAGACGTCGAGCCGCTATGCCGCGCATGCGTGATTGTTGACTCAGCTGCGTAAAACTTAACCTGAAACTTAATCTTGAATTCTACATTGTATTCGAATTACGATACGAAAAAATGTTCGGCAAATTGATCTCAGGCATATTTCAGTCCTTGCCGTAAATATCAACTTTTATTTCTATAATCAATACTTTTTATAATAATTCCTGTCGATACATATCATATTATTAATCCTAAACACATCCGTTGTCAAGTGTATTTCAACTGATACTTTTTGCCAATTATTTTGTAGATAAGAAACAAATTAAATTATAATATCAAATAATATAAAAGTAATATAAGTTATATAAACATGGTAAACTTACTTGCATTACTTAACCCTTAGTGTACATGATTGGATCAATTTTCTTCTATATTTCTTTTCTTTGAAATATTAGGAAAATCTAGTTAAATAATAATCTTTATTTTTTCTTCTTTTTTTAAATATACAACTTTATAGTTTCTAAAGATGTTAAAATACATAAGAATCATTTAATAATTTTTGTACATTTATAAAAGCGACGAAAATTCATATGATAAGTTGTTCAGAATATGGACATCCTATCATGTGCAATAAAAAACTGAAAAATCATCATGGGTACAAAAGATTAATATAAAACAAACACAACATTGAAGTATTAAAACAAGATATAAGTACATTATATAATAACATCAAATTTTGTTAACATGTTTACAGACGAGCTTCAAACCAACTTTCGTCGACTGTGACTGCGACATCCGTGTGGAACCCATGGGGTTTAACATTTGTGAGAAACAGAATGAGATATCACTTTCCTCATCCTAATGAAAGGAAACGATTAAAAAAACATGGCTGGGTTGCGAGGCTGTCGACACCAAATGGTAGAAAAATTCTCCAAAGAAGAATCTTAAAGGGCAAACATGTACTATCTCATTGATTATTATGTTATCTGATTGATTAAATGTACGAAAATGCACGCAAAGAAATAAATGTTTTCAATTTAATTAAAATCTTTTTTATTACAAATAAAATACTTAGCGAGAGGTACTATGTGAGTTAATTACCATCATGTGCATTCATGTAAACTAACTCTTCTTCATTAGCTTCATTGCTGGAATTCCTGATTTCATCAGGTATTTTAAACTTAAGCTGCTTGCAAGTCCAATCGAACGGATCCATCAAAGGGGCTTCTATTACTAGATCTTTTTTTTCTTTGCCTACAATTAAGTGTACACTTTTCAAATGTATGTGTACTGGAATAATTTCTTGTTGACTTGGTTTTATATTTAATAGCTCTAGTAGTTGTCGATTTATTTTTGGTAAATCCCAACTGGAATCAGCAAATGGATCGATTTTTAACCATGTACCCATGATTTCTTGGATTCGTGATCCATGAATATTATCTCCAAGAATCGGACTGTATAGCATAGTGGAAGCAAATAATCTGATATTATGCCATTTTCTTGAGGACGCCACAATTTCTATTAGCGAACTTAAATTATGCATCGAATTGCTTACGACTTTATAATCTATATTTATTATTTTGGTTTCATTTCTCTTTACCGCGTTGTTACTCCACTGAGTCAAGATAATAGGCTGAAATGCACATGTGATTGTTACCCCAATATTAATTATTTCGCGAAAATATATATATGGAGGTATACCTTTTTATTTCCTGATGCAGACGTTTTTAAAAACATTGCTAAACGATGTTTTCCTTTGATCTCGTTTGGAACTCTAGTTGTGATTACCCAATATTTCCTGTATCTATTTTGAATTCGTCTTCTTGATAGTTCTAATTGTTGGCACACTTTTTCGTTAATTCCAAAAATATATACGCCGCTCACATATCTACAAATAAAGTAAAATTAGAAGTAAATAAATAAAATGTTTTTTTTTTTTTAGAGAAAAAGAAAGAAAGGAGAGATTGAGGATGATATACTTCTCTGCTCCAAAAGATGGTATTAATATTGGTACATTTAACTCCTTTGCAAGATATGGCAAAACATCTTGTAAAGAATAATCTGCTATTCCTACAATCTTATGATATAAATGTAGATGTGTGTTTGCATTTGACTTTGGATATAAGGATATGCCATATGGTTTGTTTATTGCAATTATTCCATCTGCAAAAAAGTATTCGTAAATTAATATTCAAATGTATCACTTTTATCAGCTAGTAAACAAAGCTAAGTAAAACAAAAATATATATATAAATATATTTTATTTCTAATCAATATTATATACAACTTTACAACGATATAATATAATAATCTCTTTTAATATTCTTTTTAATATCCTTTTTAATATAACTCAAAATTTCTTATTATAAATAATGAAACTCCTCTATATGCAATACAAAAAAACTAACTCTGATGATAAAAGGAAACTATCATACTTAAAATAATCTAAGCAAATAGATTGACTATAGTTTAATGTTTCTTGAATTTCAATATTAATATAACTCCTCTAGAACTGGTAGTGTATATTAGAATGATTTAATTATAAATCTCTTTGTTACTGCTAGATTGTTATTCAATGTTCTGATGGTGGGAATCCAAACATGCCCCAAGATCTGCAAAATATCTCTCCCTAGTATCTTTTCTTCTATTTTCTTCTATATTTCCTTTAAATTTAGCAGATTATCAGATACTGTGAAGTGACTATTAATTTTTCATGATTTGAAGAGTTTCAGTATGATTTTCATTTATACTTTTCATTCAGAAAAGCAAGAATTATTTTGTGTAAATCAAAATAATATTTTGAATAGACTAATTATAAAAATAATTCTTTTCAAGAAATGTTTGACTTGATCAGCCTCCAAGATTTGAAAAGAATTAACATCTTATTTGAAATACCTGATCTTGAATTATCTAAAAATGCATAAGCAAAGACAGGAAAATACAATACTACTCAAAAATTTCAAGTTTTTGTGTCTTGAATATGTCAACATCCTAGGTAGTTATTGTTTGAACAACAAAGTTTTTGACGAATAAAAATAATTCAACTTTCTCTGTAAAGTAATGTTACGATAAAAAATATATTTTAATTTCATTAATTCTTAACTTTTGTATCTATTAACATGTTAATTACAATTTTACAGCAAAATGACAAATATTTCCTTCATGTTGCAATTTTGGATTATTTGTATTAAAATATACTTATTCTGTATTCTTTTTTATATAATCATACATTTTGGTTCTTCGAAATTAATTAGTACCTCTTTCAACATAAATTATTAGGTGTTGGAATTAATTCGTAGCGTTTTTAATGAAAGAATGTTATTTATTTCACATGAACATTAAAAAATACATTAATGAAAGTACTTCCCATCACTTGTAAAACGCTACGAATTAATTCCAACACCTAATAAATATCTCATAGTGATTCAGCGTCAGTAACTAATATTACAGATTTTGACATCAACTCCAGAAGATGAATGGCCATTAAAAATAAACATCGTTTAATAATCACAATACTGTAAGATTATATTAAAAAGAAGATCGCTAACTTTTACAAAATGATAAAAGAAAATTTTTGTATTAAAATAATATATGCAAGTAATATAACTGAAATAACATTTTTAATTATAATATTAACGATTATTGCAAATAAACATTGTTTAACGGTCACGATAATGCTAAAATTACAAAATTACAAAAAACAAGGATTTTATTAACTTTCAAAAAATGGAGCAATGATAGGATCTGTTTTTTTTTATAGCTGATAGCTATAGTATAAACTTTTGGAACTTAAAGTGTTAGGTATACATTTAATATTTGGCAAAAATAAAAGTTCTAGTGCAGTTAGTACAGGAATGAGAAACAGACCTATAAAATTCATCAGTCTTATAATAATGAAAATAGCTATATTAATCTTGCTGGAAAATACTGTTACATTAATCCTAGATATACATTAATTTCTCTACCTGAATTGTAAATAACGTTCTTCAGCAAATCCTTCGCAAATTCAATCTCCGATTTCCACGGATGAATTCGGTTATACGGATGGATCACCTTCTGTATCGTCGTCGTCGTCGTCGTATCATTCTCTGTGGTATAATATTTCCTATAGCATGTGCGAAACGCCACTGCGAACTCGTTGGTCCGCATCCTTCTGAATACTGTCATTGCACTCTTCATTTCTTCCCGACTGAGATTTATAAAATTCAAGTCGTTTCTTTACGAATTTTACCTCTGTATCTTCAGCAGACACAGCTCTTCAATTTGAGGTTAAACTCGACGCAACCGCATGTAATATCACTAACTATAAAAACGACATGGAATTAATTATTTAAGAACAAGCAATACTTTTATTTATCATTAGTTTCAGTAAATTAGGGACTAGTTTTAGCTTTCATTTACAAAAATCAACAATTTACTTACTAAACTGATAACTGTATTGTAATTCTAAGACGGATTCTCAAATTTTAGAATATTTTGGATCCCAGGCGACCCGGCATTTCTTGTGAGAAGAACCAATCGTTCGTACACTAGCGCCAATATCCATTTTCTATTCGGAAACTATGTAGCCATTTACTGGCGATAAAATCGCAGTGTGCATGATGGAATTGATAACACCAGAAAAAACATAATATAAAATAATTAATAAAATAAATAAGACTGAATATAATATACAGGGTGATCCAGACCAGCCGTAAGAGCCGGCATGTACGCATTGTCTATAAATGTATGAATTGAAAAGTTCTCTACTATAATTATTTTACAATTTCCGCAATTATATTTTTTTAGTTACCAATAAGTAGAATGTTTAAAATCGACGCATAAGACAACTTTAGAATTTTTTAAGAAATCTTATTGAAATATTTCATAAAAAACTTTGAAACATACTATCTTAATCAATGTTGTCTTATATACTGATTTACCCGTTTATTCGGTAATTTTTAGAAATTATGTAAGCAGAGAGAAATCTGAGAGAGAACATGACGGCCCAAAACCTGTAAACCGCAAAATGCTGTCGCGCACTACTGCGCTCTCCAAAGTGGATGTAAACTACATAGCAACGTCCACTTTTCTTAGGGTACATTGTCCATTTTTCAAGGCTGGAGATGATATATATTATATGATATATTATATCACCGACGAAATATGAAAGACCGTCAACCCTGGACAAATTTTCGATGGTATAAAAAGGGCCCGAAGGTAATTGAAAAACGCTGATATTATCGACAATTGATATAAATTTGCTATTATTAACATAAATTTGATTTATGCATTATTAATTATAAGTTCAGGATTTCTTATTATATAAATGTTCCATAAATAAATGTGCATACTTGTAAAGCTATAATATCCAATATATTGCAGAAAAATTACAATTTTTTTCTCTGCAGTTATCATTTCTATTGGTAATCAAACTTTGATGATAACACTGAAATCACAATTTAAAAAAAAATCGAGTATTATTGAATTCTAAATGCATAAATATGTCTACTAAACTAATAAATTATAAAATTAATACAATATTATCAGTTTCTAACTCTTAATCACTTCAATATTCTCAAGGAAGCGAACTCCCATAAGAATGTCGGTCTTTAATAGTATCTCTCGGTGATTATATGAAATTTTTGCAGGTAAGTATATCTTTAATTTATTTTTTATTTTTATGTCTAATTATTTTATTGTATTTCGCTAACGAAATTGCAATAACTTTTTAAATAATATTCTTTATTGTATTATATATTTATTGTATTTTTATACAATTCGATGTTACAATTATAATAATTATTTACAATACAATATACCATGCAGGCTGCGTTCAGAGAAAGTAGATTTTCGATTGTTGTAAAATTCCTCATTACGATTGGTTCTTGCTTTTCGTTTCTTATGAATTTAAATGTACAAACCAATCACATAGAAGAATTTTACAATAGTTGCAAAGCTGCTTTCTCTGCTGAACGCAGCTAATATCTAATCATATATCCTATCGCATATTAATAAACTCAGAGGGATAACCTAATCGCGATCATACTAATAATAAATAAGCAATAAGCAATAACTAAAACAAGCTCTTTCAATCTTTAAAATACAAAAAATTAATAAATAACAGGGCTAATAAGAGTCAACGCGGATAATTAAGCACAAGTTTTATAGATTTTTTTAATCTCCCAAATTTGCACTTGATTATCCGTGCTGTCTCTCATTAGCTCTATTGTTTGTTGATTTTTTTTTGTATTTTAAATAATTCTCAAAAAATATAAGAACTCGCAATTTGCGAGCAAATTACCCTCCCGAATATTCAGTTTATCTTTTATAAACTTTTATAAACTTAGATTGGTGTCACACAATCAATCTACCTCTCAATGAGCAGAATTTAAAATTAACGCATAAGACAAATTTAAGATATCTTTAAGATATCTTTAAGAATTCTTTAAGAAACATCTTAAAGATATTTTATAAAGAATTCTGAAAGATATCTTAAAGTTGTTTTATGCGTCGATTTTAGACATTCTGCTCATTGGGCTCGTAAAGAGATTCTTTTCTTTCTTCTGGCCAGATTGAACTCACCTTTCGTTGCTCCTGGCCAACATTCTGGCTTCATGAGCCAAAAATCGACAACAAGGAGAAATACTCCTTTTTGCTGCCGACTGCTGCCGACTAATATCGCCGGCAATAAGCGTAAGACTTTACGCTTCTGTATGATGCACGGAACACGAACGCGTCGCGAAGAGGCCATCGTATTAATAAATAGACTAAATATTAATATAAACAATTATCATTAATAATAATAATAAGAATTCTATTAATATACAAATAAATTTTGCGTTTATTTTCTATTCGCGTTTATTCAAAATCAAAAATATAAATATTCGACTAAATATAAATCTAAATTTAAAAAATCTTCACGTCAATAACGTTTTTATATCAAAAGTTTCGAATATTACAAAACTAAATTAAATTAATGTAAATTTTATAATGTAATCAAAAAGATTTATTTAAAAATAAATGACTGAAAATTACTAAATCGATTATCATCCGATAAAATTCAAGGCCCATGTACGTATTTTTAATTCGAACGATACGTTGCTGAATCTCATCTCAAAACATGCGAAGATGAGAAATTCAGATGAATGATGTAAGATCCGAAAGGGATAATTTTTCCTCACTTCAATAAATATATTCCTATCGTATTTTATATATTATTAAAATCATTTTTTGAATAATTTATTATTTCAAAATTAAGTATTTTAAGTCATGCAAAACTCTGAACGCAATTTTAAAATAGTTATAAGATAAAATTCTTATATTTTTTGTATTTTCTTATATTTTATATTTTTTGATAAAATGTATATTGGATCTTACATCATGTTACTGCTTTAACTGATATAAAATCCAGTTACTACATATGGATAAGTTATAAAAGATTAAGCTAAAGTAAGTGCATTGAGATAATAATAATAATTAATAAACGTAAAATGTCTTTTACAGAAAAGCGAGATTAATAAATTACGTGCTCTACATTACAATTTTTGTCATTTCATTAGTAAGACGTATACAAATAAGTGTGGAAAAAAAGGAATTTCTTAGAAAACAGTTCATTATAGATATATGTGTACCTATACGTATATGTGTACATATACGTATAATATATAGACATTGCTTTTCTGCACTAACTTGTATAAAACTTAATCCTGAATGAATATTTGAGGATAGGATAGATAGGAAAAATAAGAAAACAATATTTATTAAACTGTAATAAACACTTTTTTATATAACGGTGTCTATAGAAAATAATTTCATATACTCTAATTTTTATTTTATATAAGCTTTATATTTTTTAATTTCCCGTACTTCATATATTTCAAAAATGCAAATATTTTATCTTTTTTTCGTTTTAATTTCCAAGATGTATTATTTTAATATAAAAAACGATCATCGAAAGAATTCATTTTTTATTATTTTGTTATTAAATTACTTAATAACAAAGCGTTCACATTAACATATGAATTTAGAATTAGTATACAAAATTTGAACTAAATTTAATAATAATTAGAAATAATTTAAAGTGCCCTGATAAAAAATTTTTCATGCATGAATATATATAAATATGTATAAGCATACATAAATATTCATAAGCATGTATAATCATATACGAAATACGTCCATACATGTTCATTCATCTCTTTTTCTTTTGTAAAATTACTTTTTAGTGTAACTGAAATAATAATAGTAATGTGAAAACGTTAAAAATAATTAAAGGGTTAATTTTCGCATTGTTTGTTTCAGGGAAAAAAAACAAGTTTAGAAAAATGTAAAAAAAATTGCTCAAACACAATTATATATAATTTTATATATAATTATATGTAAGTAATTTTTTTACATTTTTCTTCAAATTTGATTTTTTAAAAAACAAATAGTATAAAAATTAAACTTTTAATTATTTTTAATGTTTTCACATTACTATTACTATTTCTATCGCACTAAAAAGTAATTTTACAAAAAAGAGAGAGGGATGTATGAACATGGACATATTTCATGTATGATTATACATGTTTATGGATATTTATGTATATTTATACATATTTATACATATTCATAAATAAAAAACTTTTTACTGAGTGGATGTAACGTGACATTATAAATTTAATAGTGCATGCACAATAAATTCCATATACAATAATAAAGAGATATTCAGGATTAAGTTTATCTCAATCTATTATCACTTATCCATTTCAAGGCAACGGACGTATGAAATGCTATACATATAGTATATCCATATATATTTAATAAATTGATGCGTATGCATCTATAGATATATAGTAATTAATAAAATTACCATACATCCGTTATCCCAATAAAAATATTAATTTATCTCACTCACCAATCCGATGCGCAACAGCGGAGTTATATCAGCAACGTCGCTACGATGATTCTGTAACAAAAAAATAGGAAATTCAAATTAAAACAGAGTCCAAAAAAACAACCAATATTTAAAAAAATATTTACTAAATGCAAAGTTTTTTTGAAAATAAAATCATATAATATTCAAAATATATAATTTTTATAAATATTGAATTTTTTAATTCACCATTCAGTTATATTTATAAAAATAATTTATATACATTTCCTTAATACATTTAATACATTTTCTTAAAAATACATATTTATATAAAGTTTCAAAATAATTTTAAAATAATTCTTTTATTCTAATTATCATTTTTAAGTAATTAAAATGAAATTACTGAAGAATAAATTTAAAAGAAGAAGGATACATAAGTAAAAAATAATATTTACCGCAAGGTTGCTCCGCCGATGCCTGATATCTCTGCCAGATCTCGTCCTCCTCTCAGAATAGGTTGACATCCTCTCGCACAGGACACTCGCGTAAAACACTCGCGAATAATACACTATAATCGCGCGCAGATTATAACTTGAGTCCAATAACTTAAACGACACTCCCGATGCAAACACGCGACGCGACGAACCGGCTGCGGTTTTCAAGTAAATCGGCGGTGAGGATACGTCAGCTTCCCCGTTGGATTTTTACACGAAGAGAACGATTTTACTCAAGTATCTAAAACTTTATCTAGAAATATCATTCAGATAGATCCAAAAATTTTTAGATACTTGAGAAAAACCGTTATTTTCATGTAAATATCCTCTAGTACTGAGCCCTCCCACCACGTCAAAATCGTACCCGTGAGAGGAAAGATAATCTGAAAAATGTGACGTCAATGAAATGGACTAGAGATTAATAAAAAAGAGAAACGTTTTTTCTATTATCGATAAATAGTTTCAAAGTTACGTTTAATTTTTAAATGAATTGTATAACGAAAGGTGCACAAAAACAAAAAATTAATTGTGAAAGCAGGAATTTCATCATTTACATGAGAGTATTCATACTAACATTGCTTTTTTATAACCCGTATGATACCGTTCGTACAGACAAATAGCCGTGTCGCGTGCCGTTCTTCTTCACATTTCTTTTTGAAATATAATAATCGCAAAAAATGCTAGATATATAATACGAAATGTTGTATTTTATGAATGTTCACATAATACGATTACTAGAATGATTAATTATTTATTAAGTACAACGTTTCATATTATATTTGGCATTCTTCGCGATAAGATTTCAAAAAGTAATGTGAAAGAGTCGCACGCGACACGACTATCTCCTTGTAGGAATGTTGGTAAGGGAATGACTGCGCAGTAATTACGCGTAATCGTAAACATGACGCGCCGCTCCGTGCCACCCCGTACCAGCCCCACTCCAAGGTCGCGCGCCAACCGTCTAACCGCCGAAATATTAACACATATTATACGAAGTAAAATAATATATTTTTTTACATTTTTAACGTTTTCTGATTAATGAATTTCTTATATGTATCTAGTTTTAGCGGTGCGAGTCGTTTATAATGTGATATTATAATTATATCGTGATACACAAGGAACATATTTGATGTTCATTTAATAATTTTAAATATTTCGTATCAATTACAATGTGCTGATAAAAAGTAAGAAGTAAAAAGAGGTTTTTACTAGCGTGATTTTTTTTACACAATTGCTCATGTGAAATTTGATATTTCAATATTATATCTCAATTTTTATTATTCTTTTTTGTGATTTACAATTAAATAAAGATTAACAATATGTTATACGTCCGTTAAATGATAGAAGATAAATGCAAAAATTTATTTTAAATTATGAAACAATTTCAACTAAATAGAATAATACGTAAATAGCATGCACATACATTTAGAGATATGTAATTTAAATATAATTTATCTATTTAGTTTTCCCGTATCATAAGAATGCGGAGTAACACGAAAATGACAGAATTATACGATTCAAAGTGATAAAAAGCTACAATTTAAAATATCTAACAATAAGAATCTAATTTTTATACCGTATATGTGAGAATACATGAAATATCTAAAATACTCATGAACTGTGTATGTACGTAATGAATTAAAGAAATAAAAACCGTATAATAAAACCTATTAATCCTTAGTACATTTCTTAGCTTTAGGCAACCTTACGTAATTCGCGTTCGTAGATATATAATTTTCATTAATTAATGCGACACCCGCAGCGACTCGAAAAACACGTTTATCTTCCTCTGCGATCGCCGAGCGAATGCCGAAGTGATGACGTAGTCAACCACTACGCCGCGCGACACGCTCCCCCACTCTATTCGCCGCGTGATTCTTTCCCTCGCCCCTCGCCGTTCGCCGTTTGGATACCCAATTGTCGCGTATGAAAAATATTCACAGTTTATTCAATTATTATTTTACATGATTTTGGCAAACGAATATCGCCACACATTTTGCATTTTGTTTTGTGGCATCTCTGGCACAATCCTATATTACTTGCAGGGTGGAGAAAAATTACATATAGCACGATTATGCGAATCAAATATCGATTTATCATCTCCTTGAAAAATGGACAATGTACCTTAAGAAAAGTGGACGTTGCTATATAGTTTACATCCACTTTGTCAGAGGGCAGCATTTTGCGGTTACAGGTTTTGGGCCGTCATGTCCTCTCTCAGATTATTCTCTGATATAAATAATATCATGTTAAGTGTTGCGATCGTTACAAAATGATAGAGAGAATTTTTCGATTCAGTTTTTCTTAAACAGAACGGGCACTGCTGTTGATTTGCACTCATAACTTGAAAGCTCTTATTAATACATTAATTCTTATGATAAACTTATCAGTGAAACATGACAGTAACAAACGAAAACCGATATGAATAACATTATCGAAAAATTTTATTTTAAACATATATAGTATCAAAATATACTACGTGCTATCTGTACATAACGTAGAGTCTATACAGTCACATCTACATAAGACTGTAATATAAAATGTATTCGTAGCATGAAAATATAGACTATATTTAATTTCATAATTCATAACACCGCACACAAAGTCAATATCGAAGAGTTACATACTGAATTATTATAAAGATTAGAGACCAACAATGATTTTGTAAAAATTTGCATGACTGTTAAAATTTAGGTAATAGTTCATGATATAATATTAATTTTATGATTTATTAACGCTACGAATTAATTCCAACACCTAATATATATATACACATATATATATAAACACACTTAAGATTTGATAAATAATTAATATTTGATTTTTATTTATTGATTATTCATGCTGTAGTGGTAATTAAAAAAATGTAGTTTTCTTTTGGCATAATATTATTAAATTATTATGTCGTAAATATGCATTCTACATATTAATCATGAATTTAATACTGCAGTAAATTCAATTATTCAGATATTTATGTTTGCTTATGTCGACGATTGGAAATTAAATTCACATCAATAATACCGATATGAAATTTTTATCAATATATTTTTATAGATATTTTTTCAATTACATCTCCCCCGCAGTCCGCTTGATAGTCACGATAATTTTATCAAGTAATAAACAACAAGCGAAAATCCATAACCGATTGTCAATAACATGATGACAATCGTATACCGACGATCATACACTGCGAAATTATCACTCAACAAGCAGCCTTCACGGCGCTCGCAACTCGCGCAACACTCGCGGCTGCGTTCAGGTCGTTCAGGATTGAAGGCAACTTCAAGCTTCAAGTAGTAGCCATACTAGTCATCGCGCAGCAAATGTGACTCGTAACATTTTCGATTCAGTGCCAGTACACGTCTTTTTCAATTCCCATCGATCGAGAGTCGCCGTTCTCTACGCGATTCCGCGATTACGATCATTAGAGGAAACTCTACTCGTCGACGGCGCCGGAGGGCAACCAGGAACGACAACGTAGAAGTCACCAGAAGGCCGGCTCTGTCCTTATCTCCTCACTCTCTCCTTTTCTCGCGCAAGCGAGCCATCTCACAAATTCAACCTCGTCGATAACGGCAGCGAGGAACCTTCACATATCGTGACACGTATCGGGTTGCTCCCGGGTAGGAAGGGCGATCCATCTGTCTCGAATCTCGGCTCCCCCGAGCGGAGGATTTTCACGCTAGAAAGCGGCCGTCCAACAGGGCGATACCATCTTATATGACTTTACTTCGACAACGAGGTAAGTTTCTCCTCGCCTCTCACAACTCCTTCGAATTTTAACGGTCCAAGAGATTTACCGACTCGACGACGACGGTCCAATCGATATCGATTTAGTCTCAATCGCGTCGATTAAATTGCCAATTATTTTTTTTTTCTTCTGATGTATCATAACCTCTCTGCGCCCATGTTGCTCGTGCTCGCTCGCTCTCTAATTTTAGCGACCAGCCATTTTGGACACACGGCACGATGGGGCGTGCGTGCGTGCGTGCGTGCAAACACGAGCGAGCTGTGCTAGGACCCCTCGCTCTTCTGCGGAAATGAGCGTTTCCCTCTCTTTCTCTCTCTTACCGTTTGCATTGGACGACGTAACGATGACGACTCGCGTGCGTGCCACACTGACGAGAGAAAACGATCCTTCTCGAAGCCGGTCCTGAGATTCTGTAACGTGAGAGTCTCGCCATGAGCGATTTTGTCAAAACAAGAATAAGAAAGAAGAGTATATGTACTGTGTCTTTTTATGTATACTGTCTTATTCTAACTTATATATTCTTCAAAATTTATATGCCCATTTTTTTCCACCAATGTAGATCAACTTTAATCCTAGTTTATTTTTATCTTTTTCTAGTTTTAAGAATAGGAAAAAGATGAAGAGTAAGTTGAAATTAAAGTTAATCTACGTTGGTAGAAACAAGTATTAGAACGAATCTTACTCTGAATCTCACTGTTGAAGATTTTTATTCAAGACTCAATTTTTAATTTTTAGAGAGATTCCATTTCATAAAGAATTTAGAGAGTATCTTACTCATTCCAATTTATTGAAGTTAACAAAAACGATGAAACCAATCAAGTTGTTATCTCAAAGCCAGACTTTGTTATAGAATCTCTGACTCAATATTGTTCAATATTGAATTCTTTAATCTACGTTTTTCCTGTTATTTTCAGCTAATATATTACTACTAGACCTGATGCAAAAATAAGTTGCTTAATTGAAACGCATGTGTGCTTTCTATGAAAAATTCCATAGAAAAAACACAAAAATGGAAAATACAGAATAAAAAAAGCCTTTTCAGATCTAGATTCTTCGATAGAAAGAAGAGAGAAAGGAACGAATGCAATTAAACAAATCGATCTCTTTATTCATTTTATGTCCATAGGTTTAGTTCCTTTTAGCTGAACTTTCTGCACAGTTCATCTTTTTTTCGTATCTCTTCAATATGAAAAGAAAAAGAGGATAGAATCGTGCAAGAAATTTAGCTAAAAAAGAACAGGTCTAATTTCTACCAATAGGTTTTTTTTATTATTGAACTAAGGTATATTCTTTATAAATAATTATTGAAATAGATAGATGTTTGAAATTTGGCGCAAATGCAGTCTAATGCAATAAAAAAAAAACCTGTAGATTCACTTTAATTTCAGTTTAACTTATTTTTTCTATTTTTCTAATTTTAACATTAGAAAAAGGTAAAGATTAAATTAAATGAATTTAAAATTAATTTGGTAGAAATAGCCGTTGAACATATGTATTTTCACTTCAAGTAATTCGTTTTGTAATTTGGTAGCTCCTGTACTCTCTGCATCGAGAATAGGACG
>NW_011627493.1:0-14764 GCF_000204515.1 Acromyrmex echinatior | reverse complement strand
AGCATAGTGTGTGTAGCAAGTGCAGCGAAAACAAGCGGATCTATTTTAGCGAGCACTTCTCCAACTAGCCTATCGCATCTCCACTCTGACGCGTATCCGTGGCCACAATAAGGAATTTATTTCTCTCTTTTGTAACGAGAGAACGAGCAATTTGTTCCACGCGTGAGCAGGAACTGCTAATATCCGACAAGTACAATTTGTCAGCATTGATATTTCTAACATTTTGTAATCAAATACAAAGGAAAGTCGTTTTAAATATGGTATACAGCCAGTTATATTATTACGGAATGCGTCCTGAATTTGTTCCGACACAAACAATTGTGTCGTATTACATATTTTTTCAAACTAAAAAATGCATTGAAAAAATGAATTATTTAGCATTAAGCATGGTATTGAAATGACAGGAGTTTATTAAATAATATAAGAACCTAATATCGTTCTTTATTTAAAATTTGTACGTAAAATTGACAGATTCATAGAATGTATTATTCTGTATTTTTTAAATACTCATATTTTGATCGAATTCCCATACGATATAATTTAAAAAGTTTAATCCTTATACAAACTTTCGAAAAATCCACTAAATTTATTTTGTCCCTTCAGTTTGTTATTAATATTTTTTTTACGTATTTTGTTATACATTTTGTAACTCCCGTAGTAATAGTTTGAAAATTATACACATTTTAAAAGATAATTAAATGACCTGGCAGAATTGACTTCTCGCTTTAACTGCCATTTTAATCGTAAAGATAATGGTTGAAAAACGGAATGTGTTTTCTTTCGATATTCGTATATTTATTTGCGCTTTTATTATTTTATCATATTGAATGAAAGAAAATATTTATTTTATATTACAATCTGATTAAAAATATTGGACTTGTAAAAAAAAGAAACAAGCAACAAATGTTTGCATGACGTTTGTATTATTATGCGAATTACATATTGCTGCGTCATCTAATAATCAAGAATTCAATGCAATTCGCTATTTATTTATCAACGCTAATGGTACGATACATGTATAATTAGTCACGGTATATGTTTGCTGCATTAACGTCAATAACAACAATGCTGACTAATCGAAAAGTTTTCCGTAAATCCGATTTTGTAACGAATTCTATTGAGTTTTTATTAGAGATTGACGTAAAAATTAAATCCAATTTTGTAAAAGTCAATCTAGCTGTCATACAATATCTCGCTTATTTTCCCCAGTACATTTCCAGTCCAATTTTCCGATAACAATGTTAGTTCGGAGACATGCAATATATGCTGCGATTAGATTATATAGCTGTAGATATGTGTACTACAAATACGTCGATAAAAAAAATCGCAGATAATATATTCTTTCGGTGCAATTTTCTAGCCCATATTGTTCAACCTCGTCACGATCGGTAATAACTCGTCTGGCTCGTGTTTGTAAATACATCTCTATCGACAAATACAGACTTCCTCAAGTGCACGCAGTGTCGGTCGTCAGTTTGTCGAATTTGCAAAGGTTCTTTGAGTTTTAAAAAGTCTGCTTCGAAAAAAGGCATTCATGTTATCAGGTATCGTTTATATTTCTTATATGCGTACAGAAAATATAAAGAATCGTATACAGATAAGAAAATCTTGACTCGACGAGATTAAATACAAAAATTAGGATTAAATTCATCGAGATTACAAAAAATTACGTAATAACAATAAGTAGAAAATGTCGAATATTTCCCATTTGCCAAGCGTTTTATTTATTTTCGTTTTAATTTAATTTAATTTATTTTATTTATTCTTATTTTTTAAAAATATCACATACAAAAAATAGTAGAGAAATAATTTATAATATAATATATACGTAATGTCTACAATTGTATTTTTGTATGCAATATTTTTCAAGAATGCGAACGCTGGAAAGCGTCCAGTTTTTGAAATTCTAGAAGTATTTGAAGACAATTGCGTCAGGCGGGATTAATTCTAAATCTTCTTCCTTTGTCCGGACGTGACTGATGAATGTTTTTTTTGTTGTTTTTTTTTTTTCGTTTATCTGGCCAAGATGGTCTGCTACTTTGACCCTTAAGTATGCGTTTTCGATAACGATGCAAAATAATACCGCTTTATCAGGCGACAGCGGTTCTCAAACACTATCTCTTCGCGAATCGTAGAATTTTCAAGAACTTTGGTGAAGGACATTTCTCTAGAGTTTATCTCAGTGGTGAAATGATTCTGGGGTTTGATTGTGCATTATGCAACTTGATGAAAATTATAAAAGTGAGAAAATACTATTAATCAATGAAGTTATAAAAATTCTAGCAAATTCGCTCATTTTTTTTATAATTTTTATCAAGTTGCACGATCGAATTCCTTATAAATGCTTTTGCAATTCGAAAGAACGCATCGAAATTTCCAGTTGTTTTCTCCAGAATATGAATCATTACATTAGAATATGCGTGTACGTATATGTATCTTCGTCATAGCGATGAAGTAATGTTACGCGTTCCATGCTCTCACTTTCTCCGAATCCGAATCGCGAGCAGAGGCAAGTGTGCCAGAACGAGTTTCGCCAAGGAAAGTATTTATCGAGGATCGCCCGGCCAATAATTATGGTGTATCAAGAACATCCTTCTGAACGAAGAACTCCTAAACAGACTTGTTTAGTTGTTAAAACTGGTCGCGAGAAATAATACATTGTCCAACTTTATATTTAACGAGCAAATAAATCTTTTGTAATGAAAAGTAGTAAGTTTCCTTTTGAGAAATTTAAATAGTAGCTAAAATTCATTGAATGCAAAACTACGTAAATGCAAATGTTGAAACGCTGGTCTTAGAATTCGTCAATTCAAACGGAATTTGTATTAAGTAAATTTTTATACAAATTATGTAAAGAATCTGTTATTGAAATACAGAAATAACAAAAATATTCAAATATCAAAAGAATGTTAGATTACCATTAAAAATGAGATTATTAATCCTCCACCGACCATGTTGAACTATCCATTTTCCGTCAGCAACATAAGTTTCGAGTTTCAGTTTAGATTCTTATTTTTCTGGATTATGTATAAATCTAGAAAAATTCTTATTTACATTTGTGAAAGCTTTTAACGAGTTTTTACTATCGTAAAAATCGGATTATGTTTTACTTATTTCAGAATTTTACCTTCAAAGTTCAACTTAGCTGGTGGAAGATTAAATTCGTCATATTAATTATTCACTGATTTCCATACCGAGAAGCATGTTTATTACTTCATTTAATCAAACATCTAATATATAATTAATACGGTAAACAGAGAACCAGATGGCTCAATCCATAATGCGTTCTGAACCTGGGTCAACTCACCCCGACCTATCTCACAAAATTTCTTCTTAGGTCTTTCCTATTTGCAGGTCGCATGACTAGAATCATAATCAACTGCAAAGAAATTGTATTTCAACGTTAATTTAATATAAATTATGTAACGGGATTAAAATTTAATTTCACGCACACACAGATCTTAATTCCACAATTTATTAAATAAGAGTTCTCGATTCCGGGCCGGGTTATAACCATTTGAGAGTAGAGTAGAGTGACCTTGCCCGAAGGCTGCTCTCTCCTTAGAAGAGGCGACGTCGGCATCCGGATCGGCGTCGTCGGCGTTCGATCAATATACAGCGGCTAAAGGACGCGTGCGCGCCGCGGGGTAGGCCGACCCGAGGTCCCGAGAGCCGTCAGACTACGAAGAGACGAGTAAGCACTCTAGTTGCGCTAGCGAGAGGCCGACTTCCTGAGCTCTCTCTCTCCTCTCTCTTTCTCGCGAACTACCCCCTGCGCGAGAATCGATTCTCTCTCGGCGACGCGACAGACCTGCTCTACTTTTTCCACTCTTTCTCTCTCTTTTTCTGTCTTCGAGCCTCGTCCTTTTTCAACGTATCTCTCTGCTCACGAGGGTGCTGTTGGAGAAGAGGAACAAGTCTGGGTACATCTGGTGATCAACGACAGCAGCCGCGTCACCGTCGCAAATCACGACTTATGCGTCTGTACCGAGCAGGTAACCGTTTCCGGTGCACGGACCTTCCACGAGAGAATTAGTTCCCCTGAGCAATTATCACCTCGCGAATGAGTTAACCGAGATTTGCTATTAGATTATTGCTACATTTCGTCTCTAGGGAATGGGAAGGCAAAAGTTCTACGGTTCCAATGCGTGATTCAAATTTAAGACGTTTCGTTTCCTGAAAGAAAAAAATCCTATTGTTAAATTACAAGGGTAACATTCGAAATATTATTCCAATTGATTCTCGCGGTCCATTGATGCCTTTGTTAAAGTGTAATTCAGTCTGTCTTAAGAGTTATTGCTACGTCTTTGATTCGCCTTAAGGTATCTTAACAGTAGCCACGAATGCGCCGCTTATAGCACGGTAAATGGAGCGTAAGAATCAATATTAATAACGCACAGTTATTGTAAACAACAGGCACCGGCTGCAATCGGGTGCAGAATTACACACCATTTACATTACTACGATTGAAACACGAGCAAATCGCACTCTCAGATATCTCGGGTACTAAATCGATAGACGAGGAGATGTCCCTCGAGAAGTACTGTTCTTTACAATATTACAAGAGGGATATTCATTTAATTACTTGTAACAACGATGTAAATCCCTTGTGTAAATCTGTATACAAACTTTTGAACGATCTCAAAAAAGTAATTATATATTATACATGAATAAAAAAAAAATTCTTTTCTCTAATCTCACGAAGAGCACCTATGAATATTTTATTATTATGAAAAATTAATTATCTTATTGTAGCATTAAATGTCATCATTTAAAAAACAAACGGAATCAAACGATCGAATGAATAACATTTAAATAAGTCTAAAGAAATCGAGTTACGTCGCAAACATATGTTTATGACAGTAGCTTACCCATAGATAGCTATCTATCTAGCTTACCCCTTCATTTATTATATATGTATACTTCCGCGCAATCATACTTCGAGCGAATGTTCATTTATTATGGCTGCATTTGTTCGATTATCGAAAGAGATTAAATCTGCTCGTTGCAATTTTCGTTTCCGCAACTTCAAGGACATTCAGTCCGATTTAGCGATCATCGCTATCATGTTCCTAATACGGTTTGTCCCGCATGAAAATCATCCGGATGATCGTTAGCATTCTAGCCAGATGATACGTACACCGATCCGATGATCGTCCATGTCTGAAAATTATTCTGAATTTCATCCTCATGGTTTTGCATCTTTCGTGAATGCTTTTAGCAGACCACTAACTCGCATGGATAAGAGCAGCCCGCAAGATTTGCCTATCTTCCTTTGCATCCGGAATACATCCGCAATCCTACAATTGAAATGATCCCAACAAGATTCAGGTTAAAGGGAAAAATAATAAGAATAGAAATAATTTATTATGTTATAATTAAACTTGGTAGACATATTCTAAGCAAATACAAACGTTTTAGTTTCAAACTCTATAAAAAAGACTTTTCAAATTAAAAAATTATATTTTTCCTTTAAAAAATTAATATTAAATTTTCTTTTATATGTTCAAATAAATTTCAAGAAACACTTATGATAAGTTCCTTAAGTTCTTTAAATTCCTCAAATTTGAATTTAAAAAAATTACTAAATTCTAATTTCCTTTGATTTTCTTTAAATCTAGAACCCCAAATGTATAAAATAATATTTCTATTTTAGCAGGATAATTTATTTTAAAAAATTAGAATTAGAAATGTAAAAAATAGAATTATATACAGAAATTGTAATCCAACGAAAATCGAAAATGAAGAAACTGATTAGTACATCTTCAAGATTGTTTCGTTCTTTTTCGTCCAGAAACATCCAGGATATCATCCAGAGGGAAAGGATCGGCGTGTAGCAAAGGCGGCGGCGATAGTAGAACATTATTATCCGACTGGCGATCATCAAACGGCAACACCATCACTACCCACGACCGTTTGTTTTCGTGCGACGAGTTAACCGGCGAGTTAACGTCGACATCACTACCAACCTGGTACCACAGATTGCCAGGCTTTCTTAAGGCGACCAGCGACGGACAGGCAGCGTGTATGATCATTGAGGACTACCCCCCTACCCCGCCCGCCACCGCCAAACCGAGGCAACACCCGAGGCATCAAGATACCACCCAACGATTTCTAAATCTTCACCTGGTCCTGCCCAAGCACAGGACCTCAAAATTTTCCAGGTTTGTGAGTCAATCTGGTTAGTGTCAATTTTTTTATTTTAAATTCTGTTGAGAAAATTAATATAATATTATCTTTAAAAATACGCTGCAATTTCTGCTCAAATCTGGAATGCTAAGAAATGCTTAAAAATATTGAAAAAGGTTGAATTACAGTTATTAAAATAAACTTGTTTGAAAATGTCTAATAATTGTTTTTAATAATTAAAATTAAGGACAGTTTGAGTTACTATGATATTAAAGGCAAGACTTTTTTTTCTACAGTAATAGGCATCGGAAGCTACAGCCATTCAGAGAAACGTGACTGGCGTCAGCGGGTAGCGGCGCGGCACGCCTTACCGCTAACAAGAACTACAATCCTGAGAAGAGGAAGAACCACCCTGACTCGACACGCTGCTGTTACGAGCTACCACGAGCAGGTAGCAACCATCGCTTGCTACTGGCCGCCGCCAGCTACCAAACTGCCGCTGGCTGGAAACGTGCGACAGAGGGAATTTAGAAGAACCAGGACGAAGACGTTACCCACCTGAGAAAGAGAAGAAAGAAAGATTGAATAGAGCGGATTTGACGTCACTTCACGAGCTGCTTAAGAGGCGATTTTTTCGTTTCGATTCATTAATACTTTCACAACGACGTCTCATCAGAGATCATTGTCGATCGGAGAAATAAAGTTCGTTAAGAGCAAGAGAAGGCGAAAACATCGGTCACCATGGGGAGCGTAAACGTCAATCGCAATGTTAGCGATGCTTTTTACCGTTATAAGATGCCGCGGATCCAGGCAAAAGTAGAAGGCAAAGGAAATGGTATTAAGACAGTGATCGTCAACATGGTGGATGTCGCGAAGGCGATCGGTCGTCCGGCTACATATCCGACTAAGTATTTCGGTTGTGAGTTGGGCGCTCAGACACAGTTCGACTTCAAGAACGAACGCTTCATCGTCAACGGCTCACACGATGCGACAAAGTTACAAGATCTGCTGGATGGTTTCATTCGAAAATATGTTCTTTGCCCGGCCTGCGATAATCCGGAAACCGAATTAATGGTCAGTTCAAAGAAGGGCACGATTTCACAGGGTTGCAAGGCGTGTGGACATCATGGCCTTCTTGAGAGCAATCACAAGTTGAACACGTATATCTTGAAAAATCCGCCGAGCTTGAATCCAGCAGTACAGGGCAGTTCTTTGACAGAGGGTAAACGCGGCAAACGTTCGAAACGCGCTAATGGTGACGCTGCGGCTACAGCCCCCGCCACTACTGCCACCACTAACGGCAACGATCGATCTGGTTCGCCAGAAAATGACGTCAACAATTCTGGAGACATCGTGGTGGAACTACCGCCAGAAAGAACGATCAATGACGAGGGAGATGACGATAAATGGGCGGTAGATGTATCTGAGGAAGCAGTTAGAGCTCGTCTCCAAGACCTAACAGATGGTGCTAAAGGTATGACCATCAGTGATGACCTTGATAAGAGCGAAAAAGAGCGCATGGACATGTTCTACAAACTGGTCAAATGCCGTCGCGATGCTGGCCAACTTGACAACAATCACAAGGAGCTCGTAGCCGAGGCGGAGCGTCTCGAGATTAAGACCAAGGCACCATTGATCCTTGCCGAGCTGTTGTTCGATCAGGGAATTGCCGCACAGGCGAAGAAATACCGGGTGCTACTGCTGCGCTTCACTCACGATGACATTAAGGCACAGAAATATTTGATCAGAGGAATCGAGCAAGTGATCGCGCTGCATAAGGATGCACTGATGCCGAAGGTTCCCGGAATCCTCAAGGTGGTGAAAGAATAAATTTTTTTAGAATTAAGAAATATTTTAAGAAATTTTATTAGAGAATTCAATTAGAAAGTATTGATACATATCGTAAGTATTAAACACTGCTATCACACCAATTATTAATTAGTTAAAATATTTGTGTGCATTACAGTTATTTTATGACGCTGATATCCTAGAAGAGAAGGCATTTGATGAATGGTCAAACAAAGTCAGCAAGAAATATGTCTCAAAAGATCTGTCGCAGGAAATTCATGACCGAGCTGCACCATTTTTAACATGGTTGAAAGTTGCAGAGGAAGAGGAGTCTGAATCCGAGGAAGAAGACGACGATGTGGAGGTAATCTCATTGTTCACAAGTGCTTCTAAGAAAATCGTTAATTCTTTAATTCAATTTTTTCATTAGTTTGTCCAATTCTTTTATTAATTTATAATTAAATAATAGAAGTCTTTTTTTTTTTAAATAAGTCAATTAAAATAGCTTGATTTGAAATCTTCAAAACAATCCTCATTAAATCTAATGCCCTATAAAATTTTTTGAAAACTTCTGCGTTATTTATAAACTATTTTTATTTGTATTATATTTTTTTACAACTTTATGATATAAAAATATATATCTGACATTAAAAATTTTCCATTTTAGATCGAATACGATGATAGAGCCAAGCAGGAATCTCTGAAACAGCAGCCGCCGGCTACACCGAAACCTGCCGCCGCTACGACCGTCGCTGCCGCCAACAATGATTCCGAGGATGATTTCGATATTGATGCCATTTAAAGCATACGCATACACCGTATTACACGTATCATACACCCAACATATATATATATACACACACAAACGCAACGGATGACAAGAAACACTGGTCCGAGCCGTAATATCTGAGATGAATAATCATTTTCCTCTTGAACAGAATTGTGCAAATGCAATCTCAAGTTATACGCAAATAGATATAGGATTTTCGTTGTTTTAGGCTGACAAGAGCGACACAATTAAACAATGCTGTTTACATGAATGAAAAAAAAGAAAAAAAGAAAAAGAAATTTTAATCGTTCCTAAGAGTTTAACGTGATTTATCTATATACAGTATATTTGCAATATTTTTAATTGTTTTAACGATGCAGATACGCATTTATTGAAAAGATAGTTATTTCTTTAATATTGATTGATTGTTGTGGAAACATTTTAATGGTGCGCGTATATCTTGAAATGCATCCCTTTAAAGTAAAGAAGACATTCATAAAGCATTCATGAGCACCGGGAAATTGGCCTGCTAAAAACGTTCTTTATTGTATTATTCTAATTATTATTATTCAAATAAATATGGTTTATTGCAATGATCACCTGATGTCTCACTCTTTATACTTAACAGAAAAGTAGATTACAATTACAATGTAGCGTTAATTTAATAATAATATTAATAAGAATCAATGAACAATTTAAATTTTTATCGATTAATTAGATGCAATAGTTTCGATAAATAAGTTATCGAACATATCCATATTTTTATATATTACTTGTAGTTCGTTTTTTTTTTAAATAGATAAAACAGGAAATATTCGAAACATTTCGATGAGTTACAGAACGTACTCATTGTGAAAGTGATACTGTAATCTATAAAGTATCTATGACTCAATGTATTTGACTCAATGTTTGCAAGCATTATTTGTCCTTTAACATTTGAGAAATATCAAGGATAAAATTATTACATGAGCGTTGCAAGCGTCAAATCGACCGCATCCATGGGTTACATCAAAAGAATTGCCGAGTATGGACAAAAAATTTTTTTAAAGTTTCTGACAACATTAATCACTTTTTGTAATTGTTTTTAACAAATATTTGTAGTTGAAAACGTTTTAGATACTTTTTCATTAATCTCATTTTATTGTTATGAGCTAAAGTCTTATTTTTGGAAAATAGTGCTTATACTGTAGTATGCATTGAGCTTTGCGCATGAAAGAATTTGGAACAAGAATAAATTTTAAATATAAAGAAAAATAAACATCAGAAATAGAGATCAAATGTAAATAAGATAAAATATATAAATATGTTATATCTATTTAATGTGCGTTATATTTAATCTATTTTTTCTAATTTTTTTATTTCTTTAATATTTATAATATTACTGTTATTATATAGAGTGTCAAAAAATAATCGCCAAATATTTCATAGGCAAGTAGAGCGAATTAAACTGAGTTGAAAAGTCCTCTACCATTTTGCAATTTTCGCAATAGTTAATAAGATATTAATTAGTAAAAATTGTCGAAAATTGGTCTTCAATAATTTTTTACTTAAATACTATCAATTTTATAGAAAAACTGCAAGAGACAAAAATTGTTTATTTTCTTCTCATAGAGCTTCAAAAATTTTTTCAGAATTTTTTATCAACTTTCTAGTATTACATTTTCTTATTTTTATCAACATGAAAAAATATGGTATTAAAAAATTCTGAAAAAATTTTGAAAAATTCTTAGAATTTTATGAGAAAGAAATAAACAATTTTTGCCTCTTGCAATTTTTTTGTAAAGTTAATAGCATTTGAATAAAAAATTATTGGAGATCAATTTTCGACAATTTTTAGTAATTAATATCTCTTTAATTATTGCGAAATTGCAAAATGGTGAAGAACTTTTCGACTTAATTTAGTCCGCTCTACCTGCCCATGAAATATTTGGCGATTATTTTGGGACACTGTATATTTATATTATTTGTAATATTTAATATTTATGCACAAGGTCTTACATATATTATAGATTTTCATGTACGATATAACTCTCGAGACTATATAGATCTAGAATAAATTCTAAACATATAAGAACGAAGCTATATAACATTAAGAAAAGAAAAACTCATCCAAGTCGTGACATTTATTCAAATGAATTTACAGTTACATAACTTGCATTCAAGTTATATTATAGCTATCACAAGAATCGTCTCCCTTCTCCTATGATTCATCCGCAATACTCTCGCGCAGTACTCGTTAAAACGCGCGGGAAACCACCGACGTCGTCGAGAGTCGCGGGAAAGGTTCTATTCGACAAACCATTTTATGCAATCCTGACTGATCGCGAGAAATTCATCTGGAAATATTTTCGGCCGAAAAATACACTAGAAGAAGGAAAAGGATGGGTAATGTAAGAGTCAGCTGAATTTGGCGGCACAGCCCGATCAGCTGATTGGCGGACGGCGGTTTAGGCGCGAAACGTCGGCACGGGAAGCCAATCGCGACACAGTCGAGATAATTTTGCCCGCGTAAGGTGCCAGTGTTTCCTGCTCCGTTCTTTAGAACGGTTCCTGGTGTCGTTCGTTATCGTTATCAGACGTCGTCTCCTTCGCCTATTGCCGTCATCGTCGTTACTGAGCATCAAAATCTAGTTAAAATCGTGAACTGAGAACATCTCGATAACGATGGCATTGCACGAATCCACAAAAGAGAACGTTCGCAAGCACCTAGAGGATGTATCGTTACACGTAAGTCAGTTTGTCTCCTTTTTCCTCGTCCCTTCCTCGAATCGAAGCTCTTTCCATTGCACAGCAATTTTTCTATCCCTATTTTTCCAGATCGAACATTTTATTGCCAATTTTGCCACAGTTTCGTATCGTCATTATTACCAAACAGCATGAATTGAAAAATCCATCGGTTGTAGGATTCTCTTTTTTGCTTCTTACGCACACGTGATATTTTGTGTTTAAGACGCAAAAACCGGCTACGTTTCTTCGAAATAGAACGAGCATGCGATAGATGAGTGAAATTCCTGGTGGATAATTGAAGTAAAATAATTGATATATGGATATTTACATATGGCAATTATTTAGATTAGTAGGTTCACTCCCATATATCAATCAGTTTTATATATATATATATAAAATGCACAAAAAAATATCAGCAGTATTATTTTAATTGAAAATAGTCTTATTAATTTAATAACAGCTAGCTGTCAATGAACCAAATAATTAAAACAAGAGCATGACATATTATATCATTAATATTATGTATTAACAAAATTTTCAATTAAAATAATGTTGGTTTTACATAATTTTTTCTATGTATGTATATATATATATATATATATATATATATATATATCAGGCGAATATATATATATTAGCAATAGGATTATTTTCTGAGAATTATGATTTTACATATAGAAATGTATAATTAGGATATGTATAATTGGTCAATGTATTATTAAAATGAATTGTGGAATACATACATCATGTATATATCTCATTTCACAGTCATGCATCTATTTTTTTTTTTAATATTTTATCTGCGACAATAGGGAGTTTTTGCAATAACATGGATCCAGATATAGTAAACGTTGAAGTCACACATTATCCTTTTCTTAATTAGTTGTTAAGAAGAAGACAACGTGACTTTAGCGTTTACCATGTCTGGATAAACGGTACTGCAAAAAACTTCCTACAAATATCTTCAAAATCTTTCTGTTTTCTTTCTCCTGTTTTTTTAAAATCTCGTTTTTAATAATATTGGTTAATTTGAAGTAATAGGTTCTCTTTCAGAAAATGTCCAGAGAATTAAAAATTAATGTATTTATATTTTAGATATGTCTCCTATATTTTCCGCAAATAGAATCGTAATTTCAAAAAAATGATTCTATCGCAATTCTCTTCCTTCTCCGCCATACATAGAATAGGCTCTTTTCTGCTTTCCAACAGCGGTTATGTTTTCGGACACGTGTCTGCGCGAAACGTAAATCTCCACCGTTCATTAACACGATAGGAAACAAGAAAGCATTTCGCAAACGCATGAAAAATCATTAACTAATGATGGAGTGTAATACGATGATAATTGCGTTAAAACGCTTGGTCGGGACACGACGTCACACACGGCGAATGCATTTAACTTGTGCGTAGATTAGCTATATATATGAGTAGCTGTATATGTGTCTCATGTTTAGAATGTCTAGTGTCTTTCATCAGAATGTTTTATTATTAAGTATATTTACAATTTTATATTTGATGTTATCGTCGTCAGTAACCTAAGATGAATGAAGAGGTAAAAAATTCGTTGCATTATTCACCTTGGCAGAATTTTTCCGCTTTTTCTGGATATTTCTTTAGGTTATGAATATTTTTGAAATCTTAAACACTTCTCACTTGTTACAAGAAATATATTAATTTATGTATAAAGGAACATCTATGTATAATTAGGATAAATTCAGTAAATTCTTCTAAAATTTTTTTCTGGTTCAGGTAAAAGTCCGTACTTTTATCTGGATTTGTTTATTTTACAAATTACACAGTTTAAAATCCACGCTATATCTAACTCGAAATAAACTGATCATATTTGAATAATTTAATTCGAAATATTTCTTAGTATAAGATATTGCCAAAATTTTATTTATTTTGTCACCTGTTTTTGTATTAAGAATATTTTGTATCAAAATAATATCTGTTTATTAGAAGTGTTTTCTATTTTTTGCATGAAATTATGCAATCCTATTTCTATATCAAGATTTTTTTTGTGTTTCATTCAATTGTGGAAAAAAAATTTTTTTAATTATAACATATTGGTTTACAATACATTTACATTCACAATAATTGAATTGATAAAGTAATTCATAAAATGTGATAATGTTTCCTGATGATGACATAATTTATATATGTATAGAATAATGTAGTGAAGACATATAACTATTTCTTTATTATATTTTTTTACAAAAATTTATATTGTATTGCATTTCAATTTTAATCAACAGTATTTTTTTTTTGCAGACATCACCAAAAAAATCATGCATTTCTCCAACTATATCTCAGGATCACGGTTTGAAAAATGGGGTAGGTACATCTTGCTTATATACCAATTTTGTTTCTTGATACATTTTATAGATTTTCAGTATTGTCTATGTATATATCGAAACGGCTTTAATAAAAATAATACATTTGTAGCTTGCCAAGATAAAAACCATACTAATATAATAATAAACTTAATTTTTATGAAAGGTACAACTAAAGGAGGACTTCAATCCAAAACTGGAGCCATTGCTCCAGGAAGGCCCAAACCGTTTTGTAATTTTCCCTATTCAGTATCCTGATATCTGGGACATGTATAAAAAGGCTGTAGCCTCTTTTTGGACCATAGAAGAAGTATCCCTTCACAAGGTATAAGCTCTTAAACTATAACATTTTTTTCTTTCAAGAATAAAAAAATATACAATTTGAAAACTTAACGTATTGAATAGCTCAATAACTAAAAAATTTAAAAATAAAAATAGACTTTAATAAATATTATGTATTCCTAACAATGAATTCTTGAATTTTTTACAGCAAGACAAAAAGGACTGGAATGAAAAACTAAATTCCGATGAGAAACGCTTTATCTCTCATGTCTTAGCATTCTTTGCCGCTTCCGATGGTATCGTTAATGAGAATCTGATTGAGAAATTCAGCCAAGAAGTGAAAATTCCCGAAGCACGTTGTTTCTATGGCTTTCAAATTGCCATAGAAAATATTCATTCTGAGATGTACTCTTTGCTCATTGAAACTTATATTTCTGATCCAAAAGAAAAGTAAGAATATACTGGTATACATTTGTTCACATTTATATATTATATGCAATATTACTGACATTACTGTGGCGAATGTGGCGTAGATATGAGAATGTAGCGCAGCTGCTTTCTGTGCCAAAGATTTAGGGTTCAAATCCACTCAGAACACAAAAATTTGATTTGATCGCCACCTTTCTGAAGGCAATGGCAAAAGCACTGAGTGTATTTGCCATCGTCGTTCGAAGTCAGCGTTAAAAACTGTAGACTCCATATCTCAGTAAATATATGCATTGATTCCCTAGCTTTTGGA
>NW_011627492.1:0-63886 GCF_000204515.1 Acromyrmex echinatior | reverse complement strand
TATATATATATAAGGTGTTTGGAATGTAAATGTCAAAACTTCGGGAACTTGTAAAGGATCGATAAACTAAAAAAAAAAGTTGTATAGAGAGTTGCTCGTTTTTGCTTCGTTTTGGAGAAAATTGTAAAAAAGACAAAACGTTATTGCTTTGTTCTCGCTGTCTTCACTGCCTCTAAAATATTAGGCCTGTTCTTTTTGGCTGAACTTTTGCACCAGTTTATCTTTCTTCCTCTTCTTTCCTCTTGAAGAGAAAAGGAAGAAAGATGAACTGGTGCAAAAGTTCAGTCAAATAGAACAGGTCTATTATCGTCGCTGAAATTATGCACGAAAACAATAATTCCGTTTTCAGGTAAAAATGTTTTTTATTTTCATTTCTGCCTTTCTTGCGTAAATTCGTCAATTACTCGTCATCGAGTGAATTACTCCTATCACAATATGTCGCATATATTTTAACGTTGAATATGCTGATATGGTTTTCGTGTATGGCTTGTGCGACAAGAGGTCACATTTTGAACAATATCTACATTAAGTGAATAAATATAATGTGAATAAATAATGAGAAAGTATATAAAAATGAAAACTACGTCTTTTTTTCTCCTAAACGAAGCAAAAACAAGCATATCTCTACAAGACATTTTTTTCTTAGTTTATCCCCTATACGCTCCCGAAATGAGTTGACATTTAAATTCTAGACACCCTATATATACACATTGAAAAAATTTACTAAACTCAACATTTACTCTCTCTCTCAAAACATATTTTTTAAATAGTATTAAATAAACATTTACAATAAATAAATATTTACTTAATAAAAAATCAAATTCTTGCCAAATAAATATATCGCACATTTGTTATGACATAATTAAAAAAAAAGGATTGTACGAGTTGTTCATAAAATAGAAAGAAACATAAAGAAGAAAATATACTATTAAAATATTTACATACTTTTAATCCTGTATCATTTGATGTAATCAGTTATTATATCAAATTTGCATTTCGAAATTGAATATATAATACAAAGTTTTAATGATTCAAAACATTCAAATTCATTTTTGGACTACTTTTTTGGACACTGTGGCTTGTGTTGTAGCAAATAATCGATATGTGTACATTTAGTAAATATTTACTTAGAACTATTCAAATAATATTTATTAAAATTTAATATATTTTTTCAGCGTATTATACAGCATATTTTATATATATGTATAAAATTTGTATACAGAGTGATCCATTTAAATTGAAAAGCTTAAATATTTTATTTATTTTTAAGAATACGGAAAAATGTTTAAAAAGTATTATAATTTCGAAGGGAATATGTATTTGGTCATATTTTTTTCTTGATTTTTTTAGTACTATGTATTTTTTTTGTAACTATGTATTTTCTATACACCAATTGGTTCATCTCATTATTCTATTCATAAAAATAGGTACGATTATAAAAAAAAAGAATAATAGTTTACGAGATATTTAATATTTCATGTCAAATGTGCCAGAATAAAGTATAAAATGTCTTGTAAACTATTGATTTTTTATATTTCTACCTTAATACTTTTATATGCAGAATAATTGGAGGAATATCATTATATTATATGTGAAAAAAAATCATATAATTTCATTTTAAAAAATAAAGATAATCTTCGTATCTTTTTGCCATCTAAAGATTTGTTCGCATCGCATGCTTCAACATGCCCTTATCACAGCTACTACTCACTTCAATGAGCCTTGGAATGAGTTGGAGCTATAATAGGAGCATATTGGAGCATGTAGAGCATGCGACATACACAAACCTCTAGAAAAAACAACGTAATTAAAAAATATAATTCCTTCAAAACGTATTTGAAAAATTTTTCGTATCATCAAAAATAAATGAAATTTAAGATTTTTGATTTAAGTAAACTATTCATATATATATATATATTATATATATACACACACACAGGGTGTCGGCGCCGCCATCGCTGTCGAGTGAGAGCGCGGCTTCATCGCATTGGCTTAGACGTTTCCTTTTTTAATTCGAAAACTATAGTGGATATCTCAAAATGGTGTAAGACTTTTTTGTTCCCCTTGACCCATTCTACGCCCTCGATGCCCTACTCTATTTTTGAGACACCCTGTATATCGTATATACGTATAATTCATTGCTTAAAGCTTAAAATTTTCGTAAAACTTGCCTGTGTTTGTTTCATCAATCGATTCTCGTCATTTACTTTTACTTTTTGATCAATTTGTAAATATTGATCGTCTGAGCCCACCTAAACCAACGTAATTCGTCCGTGTTCTACCGCATATACGTAACAAACTATATGTATATATTACACTTTCTAGTAGCGTCTAGTTTTTAGTGTCATACGGATCCTAACTTGTCGCGTTTGCCGCGGGAAAGCGCCAGGATTCTATATCTTACAAAAATATCAAAAGTCTTGCAAAGGCGACAAGCAAGCGAGCGAGTGAGCTAAGAAAGTGCTGTTGATCTTTTCTAAATGTGTAAGAAGACATATCATTTTTTTTTTTATTGAGAAAGATACGCTGTCTCGCGTACCGCGCTTTCTCTCTCTGTCTCTTTCCGTGCATCGCAGTGACTTAAGAAACGAAAGGAAAAGTTAAAAACGATTTATTTTCAATTGCTTTAAACTTAACTAACTATGCAAATCAACAAAACGAATGGGAACGAACATTTGACGGATAGTAGACAATCTGTCGATTGTGCATAAGAAATATATTTTGCAATTTAATAAATATATAAAGACAATTAAAAAATACCACAGTCCATGCATGATGGACAAGTTATCTATACATAATTGGCGTGGAATAGAATATGTTAGCGAAGTGCACAGCCGCATAAATTCATTGAATGAATCGAACAAATAGCTTCGCTATTATATATTTTTCAGATTCTTTGCAATATTGAATTTTTTTACATAGCATACCTACTATTTTCAAAAATCTTGCGACGTACTTCATTTATGAATCCATGAGCTTATTTATTCAAATTAGATTATGATCGTGAAAACGGTCAGTTTGTTGTGTAAAAAAGCGAAATATTTTTACATGAATTTTCTGAATCGAAAATAACAAATGATAACAAATCGATGAAATTCCTTCAATTGCAACAATTCTACTTTATCTAATGTGGTATTCTTTAGCAGCCCTACGTTAAGATAGTGTAACTTATCAGTAATGCGTATCCTTAAGCAATGACCACCGTATCAGATACAGCGAAAAAAATGCGATCATAATTCATAAAACGTTTTACGAAATTTGTGACGAAATTATTTATAATTATGCTCTGCATTTCCAGGAGAGAATGTCATCTTACATAAGGAGGAATTTTACTCTGGCAGAGTGTATTATTATTATATAGCGAGATGAAAAAAGCATAGAACACAAAAATAATTCTTTTTCCCTGTTCGAGAAATCGATTAAATTGAAATGATTATTCTATTATTGGATTGGCGAAATTACAAGCCGTTTAAAAATATATCAAGAATATGTGTAAAAATAGGGAGAACACGCATCATGTTTACGCAATATATAAATAAAAGTTAATTTGTGAATTTCTCGCTTCTAATACATCTTATAAAAATAATTTGGAATGAATCGAGATAAAATAGTTATTTTTATTTGATAATTATTCCGAGAAAAGTTAAGTAATAATAAACAGTTATTATAAGTTCTTACGTTTTTTTTGTATTTTTTTTGGACAATTTAACCGAATTGTTTTTTCAAAAATATTTTTTGTCCTAATTTCTAAAAGAGACACACTCTATATCTGTATTTTATAAGTAATTCTTTGTGACTTTTACGTTTAAATAATGTAAAATGTTATTTGTATTGCTATACAGAAAGTTTTTTGGCAATAACTGCGACGAAAAACAGAAAATCAGAGAGAGAGAGAGAGAGAGAGAGAGAGAGAGAGAGAAAAGAGAGGGACTTAAATTTAATCTACAATATGCTCCTTTGGCTGCTATCAACTTTTATTTTGAGCAACAGATAACCAAGAAATAAAGAGACAGGAAATAAAGAGCATATTGTAGATTAGATTCTTGATTGCACTGTTCTCGTGAACGAGTGAATCCATTTTATTATAATTATTGTAACGCAGTAATTCCGTCATTAACGTAGTTAATGTTAACTTTACGAAGTTGATACAGAAGAGAGAGGAAGAGGGAAAAGAAAGTAGAAGGAAAGAGAGAGAAAGAGAGCGCGAAAGCTTGCAATTCGCCACCCTTTCAACGATAATCATATCAAGTGACCTGACACGATAGAGGCTTATTTTTCATATTCCCGAAACAAAGACGTCGCGCACCGAGTATTAAAAGATGCGGGAGTATTCGATTCAATCAAATTCGCTGCCCGTTTGGCGAAGATAAAGGAGATACGACTCGGTTACCATATGTGCTATATGTAGCTACTAGGCTTTAGTCGTTATTAAATATTATGAAATTCTTTTTTTCTCACAATTCGAATAGAGAATGTTTCGAAACTGTTTTACCTTCTTGACGTCGCGGATTCTTCGACAGAAATATGTAATTGAGGATTATTTAAGATCAAAAGTGAAAGATCATGTGGTATGCTAAGTCTCAAAGCACAAATATGTATAACGTGTCGTTTTTTACTTAATGCTTATGTAAACACATACACGGTTGCGAGATTGATTTAATAAAACTTTAATGTGGCGTTTGATAATCAAAATACATATAATGTTGCAAATTAAGAACTTGTCAACGATGATCTCGACAGATTTTAGACTAAAATTAAAAATTCGAGTTCTTTTGAGAATCTCCATACACTCTATGTGAAAGAAAATACGACAGTTCTGAGGTATGTCCTGCCATAAAAATCAGTCTTAATTAATTTTTCTGGAATGTTACAAACAATGTTGGATATTTTTTTTAGCATAAAAAGAGCGACATAGGATTTTGTAAATATGTAAGCGATATCTTCCTATTATCCACTTTTCTTTTTTAATCGAAAATCATTTTTCTTCTGAATATATGATTCTCGAAAGACTATTTCCTTTTACGCAGAGACGTTAACATTTTAGAAATTCGAGGAAGAGCATCGTGAAACTGATAAATGTGCGTAAAGATTGTTAATTCGTAATATCGTGTTGGCATGGACAAAAAGCGATTGTGTAAAGTTACATAAGAGAAAGCATGTTGTTTCTCTGGCACATCATTTGTAAACGAATGAATTGTTTCTTTTGTATTGTTAACTATGATCGCTAATATTACTAAGAGCAACAACGATTTTTGACGGTTATCTGTCGCAGTTGCACAATAATCGCCGCCATTGTTGCCCTATTAGTTATATGATGTTTAATTTCTTTACTAGTTATTGTTGTGTTATTGTATCGCAGTTGTGTATTTTTGCTATTATTATCATTTTACTATTGTAATTGCGATCATTACGACACTATTACTTGCGTTATTATTAATTTTGCAATTGTTGGTTTACCATATTATTATATCGCGTCCGCCAGCCGGACGAATAAGCTTTATTCATTAATCTACAGCTAAAGTACTAATTTCGGAATGTATGTGACAGCCCATAATTCAGAAAAAATTCGAAAACACCGCAGAAAATAAACTACTGTACAGACGCAAACATATAACGATGCCAAACATTACATATAATAGCATTACGTTTTATTATTATTATTATATCTATGATTATTATATATCATTATTATTCTTATTGAACAAATGACACATTTTTTCATATTAAACTAACATTGAGTTGACCCTCTTTTGTATTATTTTTGTTTTAAACTTATTTTCCTGTTATACCTTATTATCATTCCTTCTTTTTCAATCGATTGGCATTTCTTAAAACGGTTTATTATATATACAGGGTGTTTCTGAAATAATGCCCATTAATCATAATGCTATTCCTAATAAAAACCTGAATCGAAAAGTCCTCTACTATTTTGCAATTTTCACAATATTTTTTTAGTTACCCAATGAGCAAAAACGTCTAAAATCGATGTGTAAGACAACTTTAAGATATCTTTAAGAGTTCTTTAAGAAATATTTTCAAAATATTTCATAAAAAACACTGAAAGATCTTAAAATTGTCTTATACATCGATTTTATCTGTTTATTCGACAATATTTAGAAATTAATATCTCATTAATTATTGTGAAAATTGTGAATAGTACTGCATGATTAGTGGGCGTTATTTCAGAAATACTCTAAATAATCGCCAAATATTTCATGGGCAGGTAGAGAGGACTATACTGAGTCATGTTGATAAAAATGAGAAAATGCAGTACTAAAAAGTTGATAAAAAATTCTGAAAAAATTCTTAGAACTTTATGAGAAAAAAATAAATGATTTTTGTCTCTTGCAGCTTTTCTATAAAGTTGATAGTATTTGAGTAAAAAATTATTCAAGACCAATATTTGGCAATTTTTAATAATTAATATCTTGTTAACTATTGTGAAAATTGCAAAATGGTAGAGGACTTTTCGACTCAGTTTAGTTCTCTCTACCTGCCCATGAAATATTTGGCGATTATTTCCAGGAACCCTATATATTATAGGTCAATTGGAAAGTTTCTGTTCGTTTTTTTTTTTTTACAAAAAGTATATATTTATTTAAGAAACAAAATAAAAAGTACATCAATCAAAATATTGTCCATTGTTAGCGATGACTTTTTCCCATCTTTCGAGCAGCAAGCGAATTCGCGGCGAAAGAATGACTCATCTTTGGGGGCTATCCAGTCAGAGGCTTATTTTTCGATGTCTTCATATAAGAATTAAAGCGTTCTTCAACAAGTACATGTGCCATCGAAACAAGTGATAGTCGGAAGGGGCACAGTTTAATGAATAAGCCACCATGTGGTAGCACTTTCTAAGTGTTTCTAACGTTTTCTTGACAAATTTTGTGACATGAGGCCGAGCGTTGTCCTGAAACAAAATCACTTTATGCTGTCTCATTTCATATTCTGATCGTTTTTCGTGCTCGACTTAAACGGATAATTTGTTCTCGATAAAGATCCCCTATAACTGTTTGGTTTCAACAGTTCATGGTACACTACACCCTTCTGATCCCACCAAATACAGAGAATTTCCTTCTTTCCATGAATATTCCGCTTTAGTATCGATGTTGAAGATTGGACGAGATCGCGAATGGTTTTTCGACGTTTGGGGTTGTCAAAATAAATCCATTTTTCATCCCCAGTGATACGATGCAAAAATCCCTTTCTTTGTTGCCTAGCAAGCAGAATTTCGCTGGTTTTTCAATGTCTCTTGGCTTCAGTATGGCACCCATTTTCCTTTCTTATAGATCTTTCCCAAGGCTTTCAAATGATCAGAAATAACAGGTTGAGTAAAATTTAATGTTTCTAATTATTTTTGTGTTTGACATGAGTCTTCATCTACTAATGCCTGCAATTCTTCGTCTTCGAATCTTAGCCGTCCAGAACGCTGTTTGTCCTCCACATCAAAATCACCACTTTTAAAGCGTCGAAATTATTCTCTGTATGTTTTATCAGAAGGAGCACTATCATAAACTTCTACAAGAATCCCAGAACATATGTACAAATTGTATCTAGTCTGCAATATTTCCTTTTTTTAATTATTTCGACATCTCTTTTATTGGCACGAAAAATGTATACTATTTATATTGATGAACTTCTAACATCACATTCGCTTTCTCTCGACATTTCTAAAGCGAAAAGAAGAAATAAGGTGAATAGAGAGGCAAGGATAATAATTGCCACGCGAAAGAGGAATGAAAGCGAAAGAAGAAATAGAGAGAAAGAGCGAGGTATGAGAAAGGTTATTTCATGCGCGAATGTGCTACACGAAAGGGTGATGTGCGAGAGAGGGGGAGTGAACAAGAGAGAGGGATGAGAGAGAGAGAGAGAGGGAGGAGAGGGGATTGTCAGTCTACGCATTCGAGAATTTAAGACGGATATGCTCATATCTCTCAGCATTTGGGGCGGTGATTCACGGACACCCTCATTCTCTTTAAAGAGACATTTACTCGCGTCACGTCGATAGCTCAGCTTTAACAAAAAGCTCACTCCAACACGTAGAATTTATGAAGGGTGAAGCATGGGCTTTGGAGTATCGAAAATTTTTCCCCTTCGGGCTTTCTCCCCTTTGACGCGTCTCTTTCTCTTCATTTATTTCTTAATGTCCTTTTGCGTCCATAAAAAAAATCCTCGCTTTTTTCTCTTTTTTGCCTGTTGTATTCCCTTTTTGCTATTGTCCTTTGCACGATTGATCTCTATTAAAATCAAACATGATTTGAATAGTTTCACGTTTTGTTTTCCTTCTTTTCTCTTCTTAAGACTTATCTCATATATTTATATGTGTGGGTGTGTGTGGGTGGGTGTGTGTGTGTGTGTGTGTGTGTGTGTGTGTATGTGTGTGTGTGTGTATTTAAGCAGAAAAAATTTTTTTACAAGTTCTAAGGTATGTCCGATGAATACAAAAATTTGTAATTGAGCTCCAAATTGTATTTATTCAAAATTTTCGCATAAAAAAGATGTAATCATATATTCATTCAAAATTTTGAGTTTTCAAAAAATATTTATTCACAAAAAAAAATATGAATATTTAGCGAGTATTCATATTCATTCAAACAAAATATAAACTGAAAAAAAAGCTTCAATAAGCAATCGTTACCTCTTACCATAATCGGTACTTTGATGATTTTAAGTAAAAAAAATGAGTTTTATTTATTTTTGTCATTTTAATATTCAGATTTTATAAAGGAAACTCAGAAATTTTGAAAAATATTTTAGAAAGATATACATTTTTTTATTTATAAATCTATCTATTTGATAGAGCGTCATACATATTTCTATATAATTCCGGTTATATGACAATAATGTTATAAATATTTTATAGAATATCTTGGACGCAACGTTCATTATGGTCTATGGACATTAAATTCCGAGATATATTATTTATTCTTAATAAAAATGTCTTTGTTTAATCTATAGGTCAAATAAGGATGCCCATCGTATAAGTCGTGGACTAAGCGCATGTAATCATAGCCATTGTTTTTATAGATTTCTGTTTTCTCTTGGGGCTTGCAAGCTATGTGCAGATAATACAGAGTAAAAGTTAATACGAAATGAAAATATTCGTAGTCATATTAAAAAAATACTCATTCAAATGGAATGAAAAAATATTTATTCGTTTCTTAACGAATAAAAAAGAAATGTATTCGAATGAATATTTTCATTCATTTATTCGAATATTAGGTGTATTCATCGGACACACTAGGTATATCGCTTTGTGGTTTTAACATTCTCAAATCAAATGTCTAAATTTGACAAGAAAAATAATAAAAAGCTCTTTATTAGGAAATGAATACATAATAAAAAATATACTATACGTAATATGTAGTTTATTTTAATTTATTAAATCATGTATTTTTGTATTATGCACTCATTTCATTTTCTAATAAAAAGTTTTTTATCGTTAAATTGAGGTATTTGATTTGAGGATGTCAAAACCACAAAGCAATTTACTTTAAAATTTTTTTAAGGATAGAAAAAAATTTTTTTTATCCTTAAAAACGTCTTATAATCCAATTAAATGCAACTTTTAAAGACTCTGTAGGAAGTCCCGGAAAATTCCAACTGGATCTTGCTCTGGGTGAATAGACCCTACAATTTCAGGGCAATAATAATCTATTTGAACGCTTGGGACCTTGTTAAAATCGAAACTCGAACTCTAAATTTAGTCATTTTTTCACATTAATCGGGCTATATTTCTTAAGGCGTATATCGTAGGGTTAAATGAACTGTTGCATCGTGTTCAGCGATTAAAAAAACATACAATATCACATTTAAAATCCGGTTTAAGTCAAATTGAACATGTATTAAGGAAAATCGAAACTTTGATTTAAAAATCGTTCACGAGCGACTTTTGCACTTTTAAATCTTAATATTTTTTTATGAAAATTTAGAGATATTCTTTTGGCATGAATGGATGCTTTTGAGCTAAATGGCCGATTAAAAAGAAAAATTTTTTTCTATATATATAAATATATATAAAACGTAAATGAATTAAATTTTTTTAATATCGTATTGTTTCTGTACAGTATTTGATTTTGCTTCATAATATTGATGTAGCGGTAACAAGAAAAGAGGGAAGAAAGGGAGAAGGAGAGAAGGGAGAGGGGGAGAGAGAGAGAGAGAGAGAGAGAGAGAGAAGAAGAGAGAAATGGTCTAATCAAAATAATCTCTACGGGATTAAAGTGCCTCTCAGGATTGTATCGTGTGGGCGGTGATGCAATCGCGAAACACCCTTACTCTTGCTTGTAGAAAATCTGTGAATTTTGAAGGAATAATTGGAATCTTTTAAATCGGTGAAATTTTAATCAGGGATCAGTTTAAAGACTCTCGGGTACTTCCTATCTTTTTAGTACGTCACCCTTTTATTTTAAGATTATAAATATTTCTAAATTTTCAGGTTCAAGTTGTGATCATATAGATCGTGTTAGATCCGAACGTGACTTATTTAGAGCAAAAAAAAATTATTTTTTTATAAAATCATAATTGTTTTTTTTTTTTGCTAGATAGATATTTTTATGATTAATCAATTTTTCTCATCAAATAGCATAACAAAGTATTATGACCATATGGTGTTCATAGTCAATAATTCTTTTCTACCCTTATGAAAAAAAAATTCAAAATTTGTGTGTTTACATTCCATTTATTTCAGATGCTAAACTTGAGCGTTATCCTCAACTTGAGAATTAACTTGAGCGTTACTCTTAAAATTGTGAGTGTTATTTATTTTATACAATTATTTAATTCAGTTTTATTGCTAAAATACGTATTATTGATCTGCATTTTATTCCGGAATACACATGGCAAAATTATATTAAAAATAATGCTTTACCCCTTTATTTGGGAATTAATTTCCCTATGCGATTATCTATCCAATCGTATATCCCATCCAATGGTGCTGAATCCCTGCAATCGAAGCAACAAAAGCTGCTACTTTGACGATCCACGAATTAAAATTAATTGATATATAGCTGCAACATAGCTAGCTGATCAATATAATAGATATTATCAACAAAAATTTCACATATAGTTATGTCACATTTCTTTCATAAATAAATGTACTGCATCAATATTTAACATTTTAGTGTTAATATTCAATCAAAACATTAACACTTAAGATTGACATTTAAGTGACTTTTACATTTAATTTTAAAAATGATATTCAAAGATTTAATGCTTACATTCATCTAATAAGTGCTATGTACAAGTGTTGAGAGTAAACTTTTAAATGTTTCTAGCAAGTATACTCAAACTTAAGTGTGAACGCTCAGTTATTGTATACACTCAATTTTAAATACAAACGCTTGCTCTTTGGATATACACACTAATTTGCAGTTTAAACGCTCACAATTTAAGTGCATGGGTGTTAAAATTTAAGTATAAACTTCCAATAATAAATATTGATTAGCCGGTAATGAGAGCATATACAGCGCAGTACTTGGAGCAATATATAAAATATATTTATTGTACTATAATTTTACATTACTGTACTTGTTGATAACAATTTCCTTGAACGTTTCGATTTATTTTAAACCATCATCAGCAATCCAAATAATTTCCATGAACAATATTCTAATCCGCACATTTTGTCGCATCCTATATAGATATCATACGAACAACATAGAACTAATAGTCAAAATCTTTCTTGAGAATGATTATCCACTGGATTTCATTTCCAATACGATCAATCTAAAATTAAAATCATTGTTGCATAAAGAGACGTTAAGTTAATAGTAATGTGGAGGATGAGACAGCAAAGAAAAATGTTGATTCATGGTACCCTATCTACTTTCAATTTCAGAGAAATTTAAGAACATAACGAAAGACGTGAATGTTAATCTTTGTTATTGTAGCGGGATTCATCTTTCCCTCCCAGGACAAACTTCAGGGGCATTACAAGCAAATCCGAATTTCTGTGACATGGCAGCATGAATGACGACCAGGGACTTAGCCGAATTAATGAACTGTATCAAATACATTTTAGATATTATTTCAATGTCTTTGGTACAATCCGTTATCGTCATCACCGGGAAGGGGGTGCTCTGAAGAAATTGAATAAGACCAGTAATACGTAGGCTGCTGGAAAAGTTTCTGCAATCTAATACTTCCAGTGGCGCCAACGTTCTGCTATCATATCCGTAAAATTAGATGTTTTTAATCTATAATTCAGTTGACAGTTTGTACCCAAGCCAACTAGTTTTGTTTGCATAGTATTTTAAAAAAAGTTATTTTGTGAGAAAATAGAAATTTCGCGTGAAAATTTTCGGGCAATGATTTTTTTTACGATTACAAATGTAATTTAACTTCGAAACAATGCATCGATCGACTTCATTTGGCTTTTGGAGATGAAGCACCATCCAATAGGACTGTTTATAATTGGTTTGCCGAATTCCTACGTGGATGTATCTTTCTTTGTGACAAATTCCGTGAAGGTCGTCCATCCACGTTTGTTATTGCCACTAATGTTGATGCTGTGCGTGAAATGATTGAGCGAAACCAGCATATGACATACCGCGAGATTCAGGCATCCTTAGGCATTGACATGAAAGCAATACATACGATTTTGCATGATCACTTGAGCGTACGGAAACTTTGCAGTTGGATCCCACACAATTTGACCGAAGCTCAAAAACAGGCTCGTGTTAAATGGAGCAAAGAAATGCTCAAGAAATTCAACCGAGGTCAAATTTGGTTTACAACATCGTTACTGGGGACGAAACATGGATTTATTCGTATGAATTGTTGATGATTTATTCGCCCGAAAGTAAACAACAATCCACTGTTTGGGTATTTCAAAATGAACCAAAACCAACAAAAGTTGTTCATTCACACAGTGCTGCCAAGCAAATGATTGCTTGTTTCTTCAGTTATACCGGACATGTGGACACCGTGGCTTTAGAAGATCGAAGGACTGTACAACAATTTGTTTGCCAGAAGTCATAAATAAATTGCGTAGAACAAACCAAAATCGTCGCATCATCCTTCATCATGACAACGCCAACTGTCACACAGCACGTCAAACCGTTGATTTTTTATCCAGTAAAAATGGTGGTAAAAAAATGTCGAATTGATGACTCATTGTCCGTATTCGCCTGATTTATCACCTAATGACTTCTTTTTGTTCCCAAACATTAAAAAGAGGATGGTGAGCGATTTGAGTCGCCTAAAGCAGCTGTTGAAACATTTCGTACACTGATTTCTGAGGTTACAGCCTCAGAGTGAAAAAAATGCTTCGAAAATTGGTTCGAGCGTATGCAAAAATGTATCGATCTTAAAGGCGAATACTTCGAAAAACAATAAAGCCATTTACCGAATTTTACATGTTTTTTTCATATTGTTTGCAGAAACTTTTCCAGCAGCCTACGTACATGGTCATAATAGCGAACTTTGGATAGTTCTAGCACTCAGGAAACCTCTCCTATAAAGTTGGGCTTATAGAATTTTTTATTCTTTTGATACCTTAAAATTTTAGGCATGTCTCAAAGTTGTTCATCTGGGGCTCAAATTCCCTTATAAAACTGGGCATAGTCCTTTGAAGCTTATTTCGATGTCTATATTTTAAACATTCTTTAAAGGAAGACAAATATATTCATCGCCAGATTTTTAAATAAGCATATTATGTAGTATTTATCAGGATGTCGACATTTCATCATTTTGATCGATTTGAAGTTATTTCAATTCGATTTTATTATTAAAACAAAGAATTTTTTTTTCTCTTCTTAACAATAAGATATATAAGATTAATAATAATAATAACAATTTTATTTTAAACATTTTTTGTTTTATACATAAATAACAAATATAACAAGTAATTAAAATAAATATAAAATAATTAAAGTAACGCAAATAATTAGTGTTATTACATGTGGAGGAAAGGCCCCATTATAAGATATCGAGTTTATTTTGGGTAAATGCTAGAAATCTATGGGCAGAATTAAAAAAAATAATAGGTCAATTGAAAGGAATTTAATAAGATAATGTTATGTAAAATTTGATTCAAATTTTTTTTTAAATTAAAAAAATGTAAAAAGTGAGCAAATCATAAAGTCAAAAAATTGTGCTCCTAATATGAGATGCCCAGAGAAATCGATAATAACGCAAAGTACATCAGTATTGCAATTAAAATATTTCATTTAATGTTTCTGAAATATAAACAAACGCAGCCGATGTGCGTGCAAAATAAGCATGCGATGCATTGTAGTATTCAGAATTCTTCAGATCAGTCAGGGCTACCAAACTGCCATGGTTTTTGCGTTATCAGCATTTATGGCACCCTCATGGCTATGACAATCGAAAATGGGGAACTAATATTCAATATGGCTGTCATCGTTTCCGGCCGTCATCATCATATTTGCCACATGTTAAGCCGATTCTGGCTGTTATCTTTATCGATATATTTGCCACATGCTACATTTGGTTACGTTGTGGTCATTGCGTTTCGTTGACTTCGTTAGCTTTTGTGTAGTGTTGCGTCGATTGCGTTGTGTTTGAATACAGCATCCTTACTGGGATACAGGCGAAAAGGTGAACAGATAATCATCAAAAAGAATCAAGAGAGAGTGGAGAGGATTCAGCTGGAAGCCGCCATTTATGAGTATGAGATATGGTATAAGCGTGATGGGACATACGGTGCTGCACACCTAGTATTGTACTGCACTAGTATTGTGTGTATGCATATACGCACATTTGCGGAAGTTGAGTTATAAATGAACCAATTAGAGAAGAAAAATGCTATCCGCTCCACTCTCCCTTGATTCTCTCTGTTCTTTTCGCTGTCTCCTGTACCCTAACAAGGATGCCATATTCAGACACGACGCAACACTACAAAAGCTAACGAAATCAACGAAACGCAATGAACACAACGTAGTCAAACGTAAAGCCGGTTCTACATTAATTACAAGCTGATCGCAAGTTTGTTGCGACAGCCAATATAAAGCGTTGATTTCAAAATGCAAGCTTCAGATTGGTTGTCGCAACAAATTTGCGATCGACTTGCAACTAATATAGAAACATGCGGCTTAACATGTGGCAAATATGACGAAAAAGATGCTGGAAACAATGAGAACCGTATTGAATATTAATTCCTCATTTCCAATTGTCATAGCCATGAGGGCGCCACAAATGCTGATAACGCTCGAAACAAGAGGAGAGATTGATGATCCTGGGTACAGTGGACTTCTTTACTCACTGAATTTCAGTATTCTGTAACTTCTTCATTTTCTCTTCCATATATAGGGTATCTCAGAAATAAGATAGGAGTCGCAGAACGGATCAAGAGGAATAAAAAAGTCTGATACTATTTTAACATTTTGCTATAGTTTTCGAATTAAAAAAGGAAACGTATAAGCCAATATGCGGTGAAGCCGCGCCGCGCAAATTCGGCCTGTCGCGCCTCATTACGCCTCACTCGACAGCAGCACAGTAATCATATCCAGTAGCGACAGTAAATTTTTTTGTGATCTGCAATTTTTAGTGCGCATGTATCGGTTTGTACACTTAGGAATATGGCAGACGATTAGAAGAGATTAATTCAAATTTAACAGCCTGTCTTAAATCTACTGTGTACACTTCACAACATGGCGAATCATGTGACCTAAGACACTTACATCAAAGATGCCGACGTTCAGTGTCGTTACTGGATACGAGGGCAAATAAGAAAAGGGGAAATCTCTCTAACTTCTCACAGCATAGCTTTATGAAAGTTCCACTGTAATTGGAACCAAGCATCACCGAAACACTCGATGTTCATTCTGGTTGTCATTTTTATTATTATACAATAACATTTAAGTATTTTAGCAACGATTTTCATCATGACACAAAAGCATAGGTTATTTCATACTAGAAATACTCTGGGTATCTCATATTACCATGGTATAAGAATATAAGATATTCCGTTCCCGAGGATGCGCAGTAGTCTAAAATGGCGACTGCTCCTAAATCAATCACAATTTTGTCCAAAATTGTAAAAAGCAACATGGCTGCTACCATAGTTCCTACGTATGTACATACATTAGGTTAGAAGTGATCAAAAAGTGGAGTCTCACGTCGTGCATGAATCAGATCTCGCGTCCTTCTTGATTGCATTATTCTTTCGAAAAGTTTGTTCAGTTCGAGATGGCCGATGAGTGATTAAGAGCGAAGTTCTTTAAGTTTTATATAGCAACAGTTAGACAACAACAGTTAGTATGCATAACGATTTATAAAAAATCGTGTTTCTTATTCATGCACAAACTATTTCCTTTATTTTAATTTAGCAATCTTTTTTCTAAATAATTAATTAGCATATTCTATTTGATTTGTGTGTAGAAATGCCCACGTGTTGTGTTCAAAACTATAAGAGTCGTATAGTTAGTCGCCGATGTTAAGTATCAAATTACATTTAACATTATTACATTTATTAACATTATTGTCATTAATTTTATTAACATTATTTTATTTCATACTCCATTTTATTTTTACGAGCTTTTGTCTTTTTTAAAATTTTAATTTTGTTTTTACAATTGTTATGTAAGTATTTTTATCAACACTACATTTGAATTTAGCGCTAAATTTTGAACAAATTTCCGATTGGTTGTTCTAGTACTTTTCTGCCATTATGCGCAATGAAATATTTTCTTATGCATATTACGATTTCTACGTCTTACGGTATTATAATTATTAAATCTAACTTCTATAATTAAGCAATTTATCGTATCTCGTATTTTTCTATTATTATAATCTTACTCTATCACTACATGAAGAATTTATTGTCGAATATTTATTTATTAAATAATAAATAAGGTTTAAAGGCTCTCATCTCAATGAAACTTGAAAACATCTAAATTCTAAAATCTTTTTTTATAACTACTACAGACATTATCTAATAATAAGTTTTCTATTAAATAGTTTTCAATCCAAGAGCAATAAATTCATGGTAGAACCAATAGATAGCGTTTATTAGTTTAGCAGAAACGCCGCTACACCTCATATTAGAAGCTTATCACAGAGGGCTTTCCTCTATATATAAATTTTTATATTTGTTTATATAAAATAATTAATATATAAAATTATGCTCAAATGAAATCTTTACATTATCCATGGCTGCTAATACAATATAATTTTTCATTTATAAATTTCATTTTATATAATGAAAAAATTAAAGTCGTATATAAAAATATACATAAAAAGTGAATTTCGAAATAATTTGAATTGATATATATAGAAATAATGAAATATCGATGCTGTATATATAACAGAAAAGTTTAATTATAAAATTGAAAATTTTCGTGTAATCTATCATAAATTCGCAACAAGAACTAATCTTTGGTATAATTCATTTTCATCCGATCTCCTTTTATTAAATATTAAGTTATAAATAAATAGAGATCGAGGAATAAATAACTTTGTTATTATCATTTCCTAGCTTAAGATGGTATCATACAATGCTCGGTTTCTCGATATCTTTTTTATTGGTGCATGCCATGATGCAAATAGTGCCATGGTATGCTCGTAACTAACTAAAGGTTTGTTCGCCAAAATCAATATGGCGACTAGATGTTTGCGTCGCGTTAGAGCACATTGATCCATGGATCAATTAAGAGCACGCTCCATTTGTCTCATCTCAGAAGGTGGTATGTTAATATGATTGGGTTAATGGCACGCATGCATAATGGTTGAAAACATATTGTCTAACATGGGAAACCTACCAACTGCTAGTCACTGATCTCGACAAATGATATCGTTGAAAAGCACGCACTGAGGTGATATACGAGGGCAAATCAATAAGTATTCGTGTTTCAAGACAAACGACGTTGCTGATGCAAGTTGATTACCATCGTGTACTACCATCTTTCAAACGACGCCATACAAAATTTCAGAGTGATTCATGCAATAGTCTTTGATTTGACAGCAATTCGAGCGTGTTTGATGTTTTACAATGGAAAAAGAGCAATATCGACGTGATTCGTTTCTTATTTTTGGATGGAAAAACATGCGAAGAAATAAAAACGAAGTTGGATGCCGTCTATGGGAACTCTTCACCATCTATAACAACCGTCAGATATTGGTTCAACGAATTCTAACGTGGTCGTTCGTCTATTTTTGATGAGGAGCGTCCAGACCACCCGGCAGACGTGGTTACTGAGGAAATCGTTGAAAAAGTCCACGACATGATTCTCGCTGATCGCCGAACGAAAGTGTATGAAGTAACAGAGGCGGTAGGCGTGTCGTACGGAACGGCATTCAATATTTTGCATGATAACTTGGGAATGAAAAAGCTGTCGGCCCAATGGGTGCCGCGATCAGGATAATACTCACTCCTCCGCAGTCGCCACAGCCAAATTGGTCTACGAATTGCGATACGAATTGCTACCGCATCCACCGTACTCTCCGGATTTAGCCCCCTGTGACTTCTTCTTGTTTCCAAACTTGAAAAAAATGGCTCGGTGGAAAGAAATTCACATCGAATGAGGAGGTCATCGTTGAAACAGAGGCCTATTTTGCAGAATTCGACAAATCGTATTTTTTTGAGGGATTAAAAAAATGGCAGAAGCGTTGGGAAAAGTGTATCCTCCTAAAAGGGAATTACATTGAAAAATAAAAAAAATTTTTGTGAAAAACTTGCGTCTTCATTACTAACACGGGTACTTATTGCCCTTGTATACACACACACACACACACACACACACACACACACACACACACACATATACACACATATACATGTATATACACATATTCGCACATTATCTTCACTGCTTTATTATCTTTCTCTCTTCGGAAAACGTGTCAGTGAGATATTGCATGAAGAATAAAGAGCATTACAGACTATAAATTACTTGTACCAGAATATAATGTATAAAAAGCAATATTTATCGCATACCTACTTATTGTTATGTACACACTCGTACGCATTTACATAAAAAAATTATGTAAAACACCCACCCTATTCTCTTGACTCAATATTGCTCGATTCTCGAAAAATTTGCCATTTCGATTATAAATTACACGATAGGATGCGCTTAGGATCATAAGAATGCAAAAGATAGCATTGTATATAATTTGATAACGAGTGTATAAATGAAAACGACTAAGATATTTAGTTAAAAAAAGAATTGTTGTCCAAGGAAGATAATGTGTCTTATGTATGGCAAGTAGATGTTGAGAAAAGCTCTCACACGATATTTCTCGTACTATACGATTAACGATTTATAAAATAATAAGTGTATTCTTCTCGTGTTAGAGGGACTAAAGATGTAGTATAAAACTGAAGTTTGATAATTATGTGTGTGTGTGAGAGAGAGAGAGAGAGAGAGAGAGAGAGAGAGAGAGAGAGAGAGAGAGAGAGAGACCGATTGCAAAGCCACGAAATCTGCTTTGTCTTGTTATAATCAAATACTTTGTATTATGTAACATAGGTTGTCATTAAACGTGTGAACAAACCTATATCATTAAAATCATTTCAATCAAATTGACTAGTATTAATCAAAATGTGAAACCTTATGATATATTATCTTTATTTATATTCAGTAGGGGAGAAAGTAGAATTATGGCCAAGAGAAATGTAATTTTCAAGTTCTGCTTTATAAGAATGATAAAAGATATAATTTTCGTGCATCTTTGTAATTAAATATTTTGAAACTTTAAATGACTTGATTAATTAAACAGCAAGAAAAATTGTCAGAAAAATTTTTTGATTTGTTACATTCTATAAATTCTTCTATTTAAATCTTATTCTTCTAATATTTTAATGGATCTTTTCAGCTGTAATCATTGATGCGCCGCGATTGTTTTTCTGTCGCTTATTTTCAACTGATTTATATTCCTTTTTTTCTCGTAAAGCGTGTCCTCTTGTACTTCATCGGGCTCAATCTCCACGATCGATTGCCAAGGAATTGGATTTATGTATGCTGGCTTTGCTTTCTGATGAGCTATAAGATAACGCAGTTAGTTCATTTTAATAAGTGTTTTCGATCGTAGCGAGTTTAGTCAATATAGATCTCTTTTACATCATTAAGGCCTGGTTGCACCAACATTACTTTGACTTTAAATGATCTTAAAAGTCTGTCTATCCTTCCCTCTCTTTCGGCTTTAAAGAGAGAAAGTGAGTTTTTTAAACCTTGCTTAAAATCAAAATAACGTTGGTGCAATTGGACCTAAATTGATACCAACGGGGTGACCACTAGCTGAAATATTTGATCTGTTTTCTGTTCCTAGACTACTGTAGAACTCTCTTCCTCATTTTCGACAAATATCAAATGTATATCTATCTCGCTGTAAGTTCTAAAAATGTATACTAATTCAGCCACAGAAAACAGACCTATTGTCTTGTAGATAACATGATTTCATTTGTTTCATACAACTTTATCTAATAAACAAATAATTTTTTTTTTAGTATATCTGAAGTCATTAATCAAATAAATGATTTTATCTAATATTGCACAATTATTTCTCTTAGTAATTAGCGTAATTAATTAGCATATGTAATTATTGAATTATATACAGAATTTCATATGAATTTTATAATAATTTCGGGAACTCTGTCCCACGATTGCATTAAGTGATTACCCCCCCCCCTCATTTAGTATTAAATTGGCACTAAATATTTAAATATATTATATATTCTTATATATTTAAACCGATCTGTCTCAGAACAGATTAAGTTAGGTAACATAATGTCTTCTCTTATACTTTTCAGTCTTCACTTATACTTTTCAAGATATAAAATCTCTAATTCTAATTTTAACCTGAACTTAATAGTAGCGAGTTTAATATATAATTCAAAACCAAGCGTATAAAGCGTGCTAGAATTTTTTGTACCATTTAATACGTGTACTAGCTTGGTCTAATACTCGCGATTCAGAAGTATCTGAGCACCTATCATGGAACAAAGTCGGAATGGATTCCGATCGGAATGCAAACAAAGCAATAATTGTGTCTAGCAGTAGGTGTTCGATTTTCTAAGAGATGGCGTTGCAATATGTTAGATAAGGACAGATGAATGCATTTGAGTGAAACAACGATATATAATATAATAAGTATAAGAAATGAATGAAAGATGTCATTATTATCGAATTTGGAATTAAAAAAAATCTATACTATCGATCTCGATCAAGGCCATCGATTCAACATTCCTTTAAGGGAATCCTAAAGCCGTCTGTATTATCGACTACCCAGCAAACGAGAATGGATTAAAATGGATTCAGATTTTTAGAAATAGGAATGAATGTTAAAATGAATCCTTTTCAATCCTGAATGCATGTTTATTCATTTATAAAAATTGCATAAAGCAAATATCTGTGCTTTTTCAATCCTGAATGTATTTTATTTTTACAGGAATTGCATAGAGCATATATTCCTTTCAATCTAAAAATAATATTATAGCATTTTGTATGCATACTACATATTATGAATACTGCTCAATTTAAAATTGTAAATAGGAAATGCAGATTTTCAATTCAGTTAAATCTAAAAATAATCAGCCATTTTTGTGCATCGTGAATACTGTTCAATTCAAAATTCTGAATAGGAAATGCAATTTTTGAATCCAATTAAATAAAAAAAGTTTTTCTTTTAAAATGAACCATAAATGCTACTTAAATTATTTAAAATTATAAGTAGGAAATTTTTCGTTTTAATCCAACTAAGTTCAAAAAAGTTGTAACATAAAAATAATTGAGCTATATTTTATTTCTCTTTGATTAGAAGTAAAATAAATGATCGATGTGAACACTCGCAAACCAAATCGAACACAGTCCGAATATTAGACTAATCACGCTATGCGACATCGGCCAAGCGAGATTAGATTATTCGACACTTACCCAATGTTGTCTCACAGGAATGTAAATTTTTTATACTTTATTATATTTGTTAAATGATGATATTTTTATTATATCTATATAATTTCGTTACTAGTTTCGCTGGTTATAATTGAAGTCGAGAGTGAATAACATATTTACCAATTGAAGAAGTGGTGTAACGTAGAAGATTCATAATCCAGAGATCCTAAGTTCGAATCCCACTAAGATGCGTTTTTCAATACTAATTTAAAGTAGTTAATTTCAAATATAATTATTATAAATGTCTTAAGAATAAAATTTGTAACCCTTAAATATAAATTTTTTTTCAAATATTAAACTAGTGTCAGCTGGGATCCAATCCATTCAATCCATTTTCATGGATTTAAAGTACGCATTAAAAAAAATTGTAATCCATTTTAATCCATTCTCATTTGCTAGGAGAATACATTCTTTTTGTAGATGTTATTTGATTAATTAATAATTTTTTGTTAAGTTAAAAAATAGTTTTCTCTTGTTCTGAGAAACTTAATTTTTTTAATTTTGTCATTTTTAAAGTAAGGAAGCAATATGTCAGTATACATATAATTGAAGGTAATAATAAAGAATCATCTTACTTATCTTTGAGCTTGCATTTGCATCGATCGCTTTGTTATTTAACTATTATATGTTACTATATTGTATGTTACATACGAAGTAATCCTTGAGTGGCAGGTTTAGGTTTGTTCTTAGAGTTTTCTCGCCACTTCTCGTATGCCCTTGTGCTTTGCTCTAACCTCTTCTCGCGCTCCTCATCTATCTTCTTCTGTTTCGTCTCCTGCTGCTTACGCTGGGCTGCAAAACAAGATATGTCAATTTTTATCATCTTAGCGTCTTGCCGAACACCTGTGTCTTAATTTAAATACATCTTGCACTTGATACGGGTACTAACTAGTAACTTTCTATTAAATTATATTAATTTTTGGCGACATGTATTAACATGTACATGTGTATTTAATTAATTATTTTAATGCATTGTACCAATTTAGTGGATATTTTTTGAATACATTGCTGAAATTAAAATAATTTAATAGAAAGTTACTAGTTAATACGTATATCAAGTGCACGATGTAAACTAAGCATAGCATCAAAGCAAGCTACATATCGTACCCTTCTGTTCCTCCTTCTTTTTATGAAACCACCGACGAAGATAAGTGGTCTTTGCACCGGCAAGATTATCCTCAATCTCTTTCAAACGCCTCTGCAATTCTAACTCATTCTCGAGCATTGCTCTTCTGTCTAGTTCCTGCTGCTTTTTCCTTTCGATCCACTTGAGAAAGTTCTCCCTTTCCAGGCGCGCCCTCTCTTCCTTTTTTTGCGCCTCCCTCTCTTCTTCCTCCTGTCGCTTCTTCAAAGCGAGTTCTTTTTTCTCCCTCGTCTGCTGTGCCGCCTCATGTTTCTTGCGCATCCATTCTGAATGGGCGATCCTTCTGTCAAGGTCTGATATCTGATGATGATTGCTGACACTTGATTCAACTGAGAGCGATGTCGTGGAAATTCGCACGATCTGACGATCGTCTAGGACATCATACCTGTGACATTGTACTCTCACATATATACTTCGACGATTAAATAAAAATTGTATTGTAAAACAAACATACTTGTCATGATTCGTCTCATTCTGATCAATGTTCACTTTATTTTGATCAACGGAGATGCTATCAATCTTGCATCGTCGTTCTATTCGTGTATTTCTTCCAGATGATATTGTGGATCGAGTAGCGGATAATTCAAGAGGCAACGTAGTATCTGGAAAAGATGTTGAATGACACCTGTAGGTGCTCTGTCCCAGGTGTTCGTTTACGTGCTGATCAATGCTCGTTGTATCCTTTGCGACGATAGATAATGTTGAAGCATTCAAATCACAATGATTTGTGTCAATCGAGTCTCTATTACAATATCCTACAAAGAAATGAACTCGCAAAGTATTGCTACAGGAATTCAATTGCGAAGAAATATGAATCCTCAAAAGGAGAATATTCCTAAAATGTTTACTGATTATAATAAAGCTGTTCTATATTGATTCTGGTTTTGCAATTGTCATTCCAAATAGAATAACAAATCATGATAATGTCAAAATGATATTAAAATGCATTATAATTGATTAAAAAATGATTTTTATTAATTTTTGAGTCAGACTTTGTGTTTTGCTAAAGATTCTTCTTTTCCTTTAACTACTTTTACTATTCTTTTATTTACTATTTATCTGGTTCGATTAGAATTTATTTTAATTTTTAAAATTTTATTCAAAAAAGATCTAAAAGGTTGAGTTCTCAAGCAGAACAACAAGTCATTATAATATCAAAATTATGTCAAAATGACTCCAAAATGATCATTAAAAGTCATTTTTCAATCATTACCGATTCATTTTGACATTATCATGAGTTCTGCTTGGATTTCCTCAATCTTCTAATTTAGATTTGACAGCAACCTTCCTGTTCACGATCGCTCTCTTCTTCGTTGATGGATTCTGTATAAATGGCAGGGTTGATGTAACGGATCTCGGAACCAGAACTCGAGTTTTTCACTCGCGTCAAAGTTACATCTTCGCCGGAATCGACATGATCGATGAGACCAAACCTCTTTCGAACAAATTCAAATTCATTAGAATCGAATCCCATTTTCCAGCTGTCAATGTCCTTATCATTGGTCATCATTGCACGCTTTTGATGATAACTCATTTATTATTGTATCATTTGACGAAACACATCATTATAACGCTTCGTTGCGATTCAACTGCGTGTAAAATGTACGGAAATGTTGTTACTCGTTTGAGAAACCATCTGATGCTGCATTTTTTAGAGAACAATGACGAATCCATGGTGGAAGAAGACAAGGTAAACCAATTTCAAAGATGCGCAATAGTTAATTTATTCAATCAATCAGAAGCTGATGCCATGAAGCTAGCCATCGTGCAAAAAGCAATGTGGCTCCTTTCTGTCATCCAGTCATGATACTTGAATATAATTAGATAGAAACTTGAGAGAGGATATTAACTTTTTTCAGAGTACATAATTAAGGAGATTTTTTATTCCGTGCACATCATCAAAGTTGAAGTTTATTTTGAAATTTTGCAAGATCCACTTCAAATTAGCACAGTTTGTAATAAAATTTTATATAGAAACATGATTTAAAGCATTCGAAATGGCTTTAAACTTTATAATGCTTTTTTAAACATCGCTTTGTTAGCATTCCGCAGATGTTAACATATGTATTTCTAACATTATCGTAACTTTGGGATAATTAGCTATAATTTCTAATTAAAGTTCCTGAAGAGTCATTACAGTCATATTGAATCGATCAGAAGCGAGAAATGATACGTTAATTTTTATTACGTGCCATTTATAAATAAAGATAATTTGGATAAAACAAAATGATGAGATTGCTTTAAAACATTTGTAAAAATGGATAAAAACTATCTTCCCTGACAGTTAATAAATTATCATAAAAAGTAATAAAAGGCACATGTAAGTGAAAATAACCCTACTGAAAAAAAATCACGTTACAAAATTATATAACGAAATTATGTAATTAAAACATATAAATCATGTAACAGATTATTTCAGATTAGTACGTAATTTTTTAAAATTACATAATTTAAAAAGTCACATGATGATGTTCTTTCTTTTATTTCTATCATTTAATTATTTAAAATTCGATAACTATAAAATTATATGATAAAAAATTATTTTTAATATAATGTGATTTCAAATTACGTGATTTTAAAAAATACTGAGAACGGTTATGTGATTTGTTTATTTTAATTACATGATTTTGTAACTTTAGGACATGATTTTTTTCAGTAGGGAAGTTACGCATGCGCATTGAATAAAAGCACTTCATGTGCCTTTCATCATTTTTTACGATCATTTACTGTCTGTCAGAATGGAATAAACATAGTTTTCATCCATTTTACAAATATTTTAAAGTCTCAATCTCACATTTTGTTTTATTTAAATTGTTTTTGTAAATAGCACGTAATAAAAATTAACGTGTCACTTCTCGTTTCTGACGTCACAATTCAATAAGGCTGACGATGAGCCTACTCAGGAGCCTTAATATTTACAATTAGTAATTAATGTTTAGTAATACGAACGTAATTTACTACCACGTGTTCCCAATAGAGCCCGTAATCAAGTAAACGTAATATAATTGTCGCTGATTGCGCAAGAAAATAAAGTTAAGTGATTAATCCACATATGTAAGAAGCGAACACGCATACACATATATATGTATATATAGATATTACTTTGTAAGGATTCAAACTCAGAAATTTTAATGATTGAATAAATATACATGTTTGTAAGTGCTCGAGAAATTATTTTTGGATTCCTAGTCATATCCTTTCTCAGATTTCATTTCCCTAAAAATATTAGTGTAAGTGTTACAATGAACGAGTTACCACATGAACACCAAGCCGCCACGTGGGTCGCCAAGAATCTTAGAAATTGGTGAGACACGCCGTCATTCGCGGGGATCACTAAGGTAAGTCAATTCAATATAGTTTATTGCGTCTGCCTTTGACCATGTTATCTGGCATTCTCGGCCACATGTAAAGTCACTAGATTTATAAAATATCGCAAATATGCCTCTATCTTGACACAAAACGTCATTTTTAAATTTATGTATTTGTATATACGTATTTTGTTGAGAAAATAAAGCTGTAAATCAATTTTTTAATTGTAACTAATTTATGAACCAAAAGAAATATTGTATGAATGCTCAATTTTTATATTTTTTATTCTAATACAAATTTATTTATCGTTGAAGTGTCAGTGCAGAAATTTTATGCACAGAAGCGCGGAAATAAGTACAAGTTTCACGATAATACTCTCTGATGATACTCTTGACCACCTTCAAAAATCAGCTTCCAAAGTTCCAAGCAAGCGAGCAGCAAGCTATTCGTAAAATGCGCAGTATAGTCATGAACAGAAAGGTAGCGACACTTTTTTTTCGATGATTTGGAATACGCAAATATTTTCAGAGTGCGATTCACTATCTATTGATGCGTGTAATGAGCGGTTATGACAGTTGTCAAAGTCATATAGAATCGAAGTATACGTGAAATAAAGAAACGTATTTTATGCGCCGCGAAAAAATATCAATTGGATATCACAAGATTAGGATAAGTTTAAAATAGTAAACTAATTAGATAAATTTATTTTGTAAATTTATTTACAAATTTATTTACATCTTTTACGTGAATTTATAACATTAAAAATTAATATTATAAGATGACATGTAATAAAATAATAACACATATAATAAAATTATATATCATATAATAATTTTTTATGCAAAATATAACTGTTCGAGAATCTGAATACAAAATAGCATTTCTATTTTCAGGACATTTTTGTTGGTAATATGTAGAGAGGACTAATTCGGCTAAGTATTAGATAGCTTATTATGATTTGCAACTTTGTCATAAATCTTCCTGTTTCAAAATGCTCACATATAAATTCTTCTCAAGCGTATTTATATAATACTTAAATTAAATGTTAATATAATAATTATATATTTCTAGTTTTATACTTTATATTAATCAATATTTTAATAATTTAAATTAATTATATTATACTCATAAATGTGTAATGTAGAGAATACTTAAGCATTGGTAGTCGACTATAAAAGTGTTAATATATATTTTTAATTTTTTTTTGTATATTTCGTTCTTTGCAAAATATTTTTTGTGCTTTGATTTGTATAGTATTATATTGTGTAATATTTATACAGTGAGAAGAAAGACCGAATTTTTGAAACACTAATTTTTCGGAACAATATTTTAAGGAGAGTACGTCTTACGTTGTAATATCAATCAATTTCAACGAAATTTATAGCGATTGATATTGAAGTCAAGTGTTACTGCGAACAAGTGGGGATATCCAGAAAACGATATCTTATAGATATCTCTCTTTAAAAATATCTTCAAGACATTTCCAAAAGATATTTAAAAGATGTCTAAAAAATGTCAAAAAGATTTTATTAAAAATAACTTTGTAGAATTTTTAAAAGATGTTTATTATAGGCATCTTAACCCTTTAAAGCATACATTTTTCTTTATGTAGAATTAGTTGAAATTTGTTACTTTTTCATGGAAATTTTTCGTGGTCACGCTGATTATGAATCTGGCCTCAAATTTTTCAAAATTCAAAATGACGGACCCAATATGGCAGATAAAAGTGAAAAATTTCTTGATTTTTAATAAAATTCGAGGGTTTTCGGGGTCGCTGATTACGAATCTGACCTCATTTTTTAAATTCAAAATGGCGAATCAAGTAATTTTAATTTTAATTTTTTAATTTTGATTTCACATTCGCAATAAGCGATTCAAAAAACCTACTTGACTCCATTGTACAGCCACAGAATTAAGTTTTTGATTTTTTGTCTGCCATCTTGGATCCGCCATTTTGAATTTCAAAAATCAGATTCGTAATCAGTGACCCCGAAAATTCCCGACAACAAGTTACATTAAAATCAAACAATTTTTCGCTATTTTGTCGTAATCAGCGACTTAAAAAACCCCGATAATGATGCGTTGATTATATCCAAACTCGATATTATATAATCTTTTGATTTCATATTCAAAATAAATATAAAATTTAGCTAACGTCCGTCAAATGGCTGTCAAATAATAGATTAATAAATTTTTTTATTTGAAATATAAAAGTGAATTATATTAATTATTATCATTATATTAATTATTATATCGTAAAAATGATTGTTAAACTAAAAGACTATACTACATAAATATTATAAAAAATTATATTTTTATATTATTATAGTAACAATTAAAAAGTTTTGTAATATTTCTGGAATATTACATGCATATTGCAGGCATTGTTAATTTATATTTCTATAATATTTCTGCAATGTTATATTGCAATCTGCAATATTGCTTCAATCTTCTGTGCTGCTTATGGATATGTCTATATTACAAAATATGTCTATATATGTCTATATATATATTATATACAGTATATTTTTTTATTAAAGAATTAAAATTTATATATATCTCAGATATAAGAACCATATATTTTATATGTGTGCGTATATTTTATATGTGAGTATATTATATATGTGAGATTTGAATTACGGAATTATTATGCGATATTAACGATATTAACGATATTATTATGCTCGCGGAACTTTATTAACCGCGAGCTCGAGCGTCGCGGTTTTTTATTGTTTCCGTTTTCCGATAGCGGACACATCGATGGAGCTCGAAATCGAAGCTGCAGATTATTTTTATCACAAGTAAGTCTTTAATTCTTTAGTTAAAATTTTTCAATCGTCAAATCTATTATATGCCAGATATATCTGCCTATATCTGCATAATAATTAGATGTACGAGTATATTAGATCTTTTAACATGTAGCTTCACAACTAACCTGAAACGTGTATATATCAAATTTTTATCGAATATATTTAATAAATATAATATATAAATTAGATATAAATATCGTATATATGCATATTTTAATTTATGTTACATTTACTAAATGTGTCCAATTATTTATCGTAAAAATTTTATATACGGGTTTAAGAGTAGTTAAAGTTTTAATAAAATTTATCCGCTTTTGATGATGACATATATCGTTTTCATCAAACTTAAAATTTACATTACATATATATTAGATTTTCAGTACTGGTATTGTATAGCGGAAGGTTGATCATGCTTGCTTAGTCTTATAGTGTTTATAATCTTATTCATCGTATGATTCTTTTCCAGATCTTTTGTAACTGAACCCAACTTGACAACAATTACTCCTAGAAAATTTGTGCAAGAATCCTATGTGGAAATCTTTTGATCTCCAATTACCTGGAGCTCGCCGTTTATATGGATAATTCTCCGTCCCAGTGTACACGAGTCAAGATGAAGCCTTATTTTAATACATGCCTTGCTTTGACACAATTTCTAATGTATGGTATTTGATTGTTAATTATCGAGTAATAATGTCTTTATAATTGTTCTTTTCTCCTTTTTCTCGTAAATGTAAACCTCTTAATAAATGAAAAATTTTATAACATAGCACAGAAAATTAATGGGTCAATAAATATGGAGCTCCGAAGTCACAATCTAAATGTCTGCTATATCTCTAAGATAACTCTCTAAGATCTCTAAGATAAAGATTTTCTTTTATGTGTAATAGATCGGCATACGCATATATGTATTCTTGAATACTGAGTAGTGTGCTGTGTATGTGTGCACTTTAATTTAAAAAAAAAAGAACGTTCCACTAGCATGAATAATAAGCAACAAATGCAAATTCAATTGCTCATTCATATTGCTTATTCATGAATTTTATAGGAATAGCAAAATGCGAATCCAAAATCATAAATATAGCTTGGCACTAACTTTTAAATATTATAATGCATATTATTATTATTGTTATTATTATTATTACATTATATACTAATATTGTACAATTCATATTTTTATCATCCTGCTTGCAACAGTTGTACTAACTATACCTTATAAACATTGATATACAATTGTATTTTTGGTAAATTAAGACTGCTGATATTTCATGTGTTGTATGACAAAGTTTTTCAAGCCCTTTGATTGGCTACAAGACAAAGAGATTTTCAGATCTCTATTCTGCAGTCAATCAACATGCTTAAAAAATTTGTCATACGACATATTTGTCATATGAAATATTAAGCTAACAATCGAGTGGCAATGATAACAATTTGATGAAATTTACAAAATGAATCAATAATAATTTTATAAATCTTTGGAAAAAACAATATCTTGCTACTTTGCTTTTGTACAAGTTTTTTCTTTTAACTCCCAACAAGATTCCCAAAATTCTTTAAGTCTATTGTCTCCATTGGAACAAAAGTGTCGAAAATCCTGTATGATTTTCTTCTGGAAAAATTCATCGCCCGCCGAAGGAGACTTCCACTTACGGCTTACCATATGATTCCAAGACCATAAAAAGCCCACCTAAAATTAATAAGTTATAATTTTTATTAGACAATTTGATTGCTAGATTTTTTTGTATATCTGATGTTAAGTGTTTTAAAAAAAATATGCTGTTGAAAAAAAATGTAATATAAATCTAAAATCTATTTGATTAATTCTCTTCGTATTTCATTCAGAAAAAATATATTATTAAATTTAATTCTTATTATACCAATAATTATTAATTCATGAAAATTAAAATAATCAAATATACAATAAGATTACTTACTTTCCTATCTGTGCTATGGTCATCCTTTTTTCCACCAACATGTCTGGTAATGTACGCTTCGTGCGGACTAGACTGATCCGGATGAACCGGATATCTTTTCTGTCCTGTATTTCGCCGCACGACATTGGTAGCAGTTCGCGGACGCGGCCGAGTATTCGTGCTAGATGGCACTAATATAAATGCATTACCAGTGATGTGAACGTACTGACGATCATTTTCGGTATTTTCGACTAAGCACGACATGAAGCCAAATCTCTGCAGGATTGCTTCTTGGAACAAAAATAACCTTTGCGCATAGGTATCTTCTCGGAATTCTGCAAATTTGTATTTATTAGGTTTATCAAATAGAACAATTTGTTTTTTAACAAAACTGATAATAAAATCAAATTAATTTAGAACAAACCTTCAAAGAGGTGCCGCTTATTTGTCATTAAGCATTCCGTATCAAGTGGTATAAAGATAGGTCCTCTGAGAGGATCGCTCTTCAGAGTATATGGTAACGCCAACAAATCGCTGGGAATTGGTACCATCTGTATCCCGCACATTTGAGCTTTGCGTTGCCAAACGAATATCTTACAGCCAGATATTGATTATTAACATTGATTCTCATATTCTAATAAAAAAATTATAAAAGAGGAAATAAATCGATATTTACCAGATCAGCCACTATACTGCCTGATGATGCTACCCATTGTACTACGAGTTCGTAAGAATTATCTACTTTATAAATAGACTGATATCTTAAATGACCCCACTCGATCCTGTCACTTTTATTATTGATATCAATATCCAAATGAGTGTGTTTATACAATGGCACTAAAAGAGAACAAATTATACAAGTAATTCGCGTTTGATCTATACTTTATTGATCGAACCTTGAATTATTTTACAAACATTTTCTTATATGATATATATGATTTAAATCATATATGATATATATGATTTAAATTCATTAAAAATTAAAGATTAACTTTTTTTTTAAAGAAATTTGTGATGTAACATGAAGGTGAAGACATACACATAAATCATGTATTGAATATTTTTAGTGTTACCTGTCCAATTTCTATCATCCATTGATTCAGTTAAATCGATATCATCTCTCAGAAAAGATGGAACATTGGATTCATCAATAGTGTCGCAACTAGGAATTGTGGATACTGTAGACACTGTTGTTGAAGATATTGGTTCACACCATCCTTTCGATGGTCTCATCTCTATTTCTACCCATTCATTCTCAAAACTTTGCAAATTCCCGAGCGGAGCGGAATAGTCTGCGGCTATTATAAAAAATGCAATTAAATTGCGAATCGTTGAAAATTCGATCGCATTTACCTTTTTGATTTTCTTTATCCTGCACGATGTGATACAAATAAAATCCGAGGATAAAGGGTTGTGAGAAATCACCGGATGCATGACATATCAATTTGTCTTGAATCATTTCCTGCATAAAAAAGATAAATTATTTTATAATCTGGAGACATGATAGTGTCTCGGCGCTAAGACAAGCGAAGCGTCATAGCACGAGACATTGCTCCTTTAGTCAGCGAATTGCGACAGATCTGGAGACATGTAGGTTCTTAGTAATGGCTGAACTGATGAAGTTCTATATACAGGGCCCGGCCGAATAATATGTAAAAGCGGGCACGACGTGATTCCTTATAAAAAAGTAACAAAAATATATAGAATAAAATTTTTCAATTTTTTGCTTAGTTTTTGAAAAAAATCGAGTTTGAAAATTCGCTGCGTACGTATGCGGCTAAGCTATGCTCTGTCAAGCGATATACATGGCAGTTCCCATTCCCTGTGCATCAAGCTATCGATGGGTGCGTTCCGAATGAAGCATTACGCATGAAGCATAATGTATCGTTTTTCCTTCTTTATTATTTGGTAAATAACAAATGATGCATCATGCGCTTCATGTGTAACTTAGAACGCATCTAATGATGGATATTCAGCACTTCAGAAATTTATGTGCGCAATATATTATTATATGTGTGCAAGTTGAGATTAGCTATTATGATAATGAGATTAACTATTATGATAATAAATTCAAATTGTAAACTGCATTAGATAATAAAATTTTTTTAAATTTTTACCTTCATAATATTAATACCATGTTCGATCTCCATGCCTCCTTCTACATGGTTATTTAACCATTGGATTGCATCGGCGCTAACAAATGTTTGGCTAGGAAGCGAGGGATGTTGTGTTAAGAAACCAACACCAGTCTGAGGATGTTTCATGGCTTCCAAAATTTCCACATTTGTTGCATTACTTTTTATCTTGGTTAGCTCCTGGTTTGCACTATAAATAGTTATAATAATAAAAAAATTACATATCATTTATTACATATAATTTATATTAATTATATATAACTTTAATTATATATAACTTAATTATATATAACAATAATAATTAAAAGGACTCTCTATTTTAAAAAATATAACAACAAAGAAAGTCAAGCCACTATACAATTACTATTTCATGGATGATTTGCATATCAAATTTTTCTAATTATTATATCCAAAGTTTCTCACGCATGTTCTCGATCCGTTAGGATATGTCGCCTTATATTAAATTGGTTTAAATTTTCGCATCTGTATGTAATTTATTTGATTAGATATCGCTTCAATTTCGGTAATCTGAAAGCGATCTATTTTTTATGAACTACTGATAAAATAATCTATGAAAGAACCTCGCACAAATCTTAAGGGTTTTGGTCAAATAGCTTTAAATTTTAATATTTTGTAACTTATGTTAAACTGACTAAAATTCTTCACGGTTACAACCTTCCAAATATCTTAGTTTTTGCTCTAGAACCTTTTGGAGAAAGTCTTTACATTTTATATGAAAAAGTACAAACAATCGAAATAAATCTTTTTTACTACACTTGTACGTGTACCAATGGTATATTTATAATTTTAATTTTGCGCCTGGATGTCTTTATTCTTTTGAGATGCTTAATTTATATGAGTGCCCTTGCTTTTCACGAATAGCTTGCTTGATTTTCTTAAATCTTTTTGCCTTTTTGGAAATCCTAACATACTTCTTGGAATTAGAAAGTAAGGCTTTTTTTTCCAGGATGTCTTATACCGTAATAATATTTTTCGAAATATTAAAAAATATGATACTTTTTTCGTGATATTATGTCCGACAGTTTTTTCCGTAACATATATGTTACATATATTACTAAGCCTGGTGTCTGGTTGCACATTTTGACCGATTTTGCTTACTGTCATCCTCCTTTTGTTTCATAGCATTTATATTGCGCGTAAAAACATAGATCGAGTTCAGGAACATAGGCGATGATCTGTATGTGGAATGGAGGACTCCATACATATGAATTTGACATGTGTGAAATTTCACACATATCGAGCTACAGCTAATTTAAATTTTTAACGAATAAAAATATATTTTTACGAGCCACTCAAAATCTGCCGTTTCTGCTAATCGAGCGTATGAATGAATTTACAAATAACATTCGACGAACTATTCGTAATAAAAAAATGAAGAATAGCAAAATAAGTATTCGTGTATTTTATTCATTTTGTTATTGTATATTATTAAGTGTAGATCTATAAATATTTCCATTCCTTTCGGAGGAAAATTTTTTCATTCGAACTTTTTTTTAGACATCTTCACACGCATCCTCCGGAACTTGGACTCACCCCACCATACAAAAAATTTACTCTGCCACTTTTGTTTAGGAACGATATTAGCTGTAAACTATATAATATTATAGAGCTAACTTTGAAACATATTGCTCCGCGTTCACTGTTTACAGAGTTTTATTATTATTATTAATATTATTTAGATGTTAGAATATCAAAAATTACACTTCAAAATAGAACAAAACATATGTTAACTAAATGTGTACATTAAAATATTTTAATTTCAAAAAAATTTTAATTAATTTAAAATAATATTTTAAACATTAAATATTTTTAATAAATATTATATTATATTATACTTTTTAAACCAACTAAATTTTTTTTTAAATCAAGATATACTTTTCACAGTGTGTGTACACACTTAATTAACATACCTGTTCTATTTTGAAGTATTACTTTTGATATTCCAAATAATATTAATAATAATAATATTAGGTGTATAACTAATTTCCTGCCGTCGTAAATATCAAAATTCTTTTATTCTAATAAAACTCTGTAAATAATGAACGCAGGGCAATATGTTTCAGAATCCTATAGCCCTACAACGCCTTGTAGGTGACGATTTACAGCTTAATATTGTCTCTGAACTCGATCGTTGTATGTCTTCGCGCGCAGTCTAAATGCTATGAAAAGGAATAGGGATGACGCTAGGCAAAATCGGTCAAAATGTGCAATCCGGCACCAAGCCTAATATATAGTATATATCCATGATGTATTATACAGTATTTATAACTAACGTTAATAAAAAAAAAGAGGTACACTAGGAGGAAGTCACTAATTGTAAGTATTGATAATAATCAATGCAACTTAATCCCAAATGTTTCATAATTAACCAAATGAATGATTCTGTATACAAATACTCTTAAATAAAGTATCCAAACACAAGCATTAACGCATATTACCGTTTTACCGTTAAATCAAGTATTAAAGTAAATAATATCCTTGTACCTGTCGTCATTAGCATCAAAATGATCCTGCTGTTGTTGTTGCTCGAGCGACAACGGCAAAACAGCTTCACTGGCAGGTGATACACGTCCTCTGTCCATTACTTTAGAACCAGATCTGAATCACGTATGAAAACAGAGAACATTTATTAAGTCATTGTACTAGTGCGTAGAAAAAAATGCAAATTCTACGAAGCTATTTATATGTTAACGCTATCTAAAACAAGCAAAAATATTTTATTTTATTTTATTATCAAATCAAATTTAAAAAAATCTTTACAGGAACAATTCTCACGCGTTTTTATTAATTTGAATTGCAAAAGGAATAAGAGAGTGAGACCAACCTGTTTGGCACGTGGCGAGGAGTGTCGAGGCACGTGCGGGCAGCCGCAGCGGTATTCACTACATGCCTCTCCTGTACAGAGGAGCAACAACCCCGTCACTCCCTCACTCACTACCAAAATATTCTAAATGGTCACATAAAGCATACATACAGATGCTGTTAAATTTAAGCTTTTGTGTCTCATTTGTCCTCAGTACGTTGTGTATGTATGCTTTCTGAACCAGGCATTAATCAGACAAACAGAAAAAGATGAAAGAAGCTGAAAGATAACAGAAACTATGTGGGGGATCTATTTAAACTCTCTCGCTTTCTTCCTAATGCGTCGCACCTGCTCCATATTGAATAACATCGGGAGGATATTAATCAAAGTGTCGCGGCGGTTGTTACCAAAGCCCAAGGTGAACAAAAATGCGGGATAAGAATAATTTGTTAATAGTATATGTAATACGCAAAGACATTCAAAAATACTTTATAAAAATCACGCAAAATAAAAAAAGACATGCACGATAATAGTGCGGTCGAAAACGTTGTACGCAATGTTTATGTCAGATGTACCGGTGCATCCTTTTTTTAATTGTGCTTCTGAATTTAGCAAGAGTATGGAGCAATCACCGAAAGCGTTAAACTGAAAAGAAATTGATTTAATATACGGAATATATACCCATACACATTATAAAACAATGTCAAACTCTAATAAAGCATCAAAGAATAATTCAGTGATCATGTTATGTTCATGCTTCATATTATCATCGTGTGCATTTTAGCGTTAACTGTCCCCACTAAAAAAAATCACGTCATGTAATTGCATGATGAAATTATGTAATTAAAACATGTAAATTACGTAACGGATTGTTCCAAATCAGTACATGATTTTTTTTTTAATTTCGTTATTTAAAAGTCACATGATATATATTCTTTTTTCTTCTATTTTTATCATTCAATTCTTTAAAATTCGATAACTATAAAATCACATGATGGATAAAATTAAAAATTTTAATATCATATGATTTTTCAAATTACGTCATTTGAAAAAATCACGTACTGATTTGGAACAATTCGTTACGTGATTACATGTTTTAATTACATCACATAACATTGTAACATGATTTTTTTCAGGGATTATTCTTTGATTCTCTATCTTCATTCAAATCAAATATATTCTTGTACTGGAGTTACTACAAGTAAATTCTGCCTAATATCAAATGCACACTGAAAATATGTAGCATTAGTAAAATAATGTATGATTTCGCAAAATCAATAAGCCAGTTAAATATAATGTGGTGCAAAAGTATCCGCTCCAGCGGATACTCCGACATAATAAACCAAGCAAGAATGAAAATTATTGACACACCAATTTGAAATAGTCCACTGAAAAAAAAGAACAAAAGAGAAATCCGCAAAACTATGCAGTTAAAGATTGGCGCAAAGCAACAATGCTGAAATCATCAAGGTAAACATATTCAAACCTTGGTCTCGGTTTCTCTGGCAGACGGTTGCTCCCGAGTCGCTCCCTGAAAGGAGAGCTGCCAACTAGATTGGTCTGGAAAGTATGATGATATGTAAGAGTAATTGTGAATGATAATGATCAAGCTGATGATATCGTGAACATGTATATATAACTAAAATGCGACGTTCAACATTAAAAAGTGTCGCTCTTGTACAAGATATTAAATCATGTATGTGTATACATATACATTATACAATATACAGATATGTACAAAGTATCCATTTTAATCCATTCAGTCAATATCTCTAAATCCTTAAGTTTAAGGCAAAATTGTTTCAGATAAAAATTGCTCAGTTATCAAAAGAGGAAAAGATAGTGATCTTAATTAATCTTGAAAAGATGTCCTTAACGTCAAGTCAAGATTATCTAAAATTTCTTAGATGTAATATAGGTTTTTTTTTACATAACATAATTCTTCTATAAAAGTATTAAGGTCCCTAAGCAAATCCTACGGAGACAGATTTCGAATAGAGCCTGCTATCAATTTTTGATTGTAGAAAGGCAACAAATTGTATACAGAATTTGTACTATCAGACATTGTCAGCAAACTGCTGTCAAAAATATGACAAAGCCTGCTAATGTTATACCAGCAAATTGATGATAGAAATCGAACAGAACCTGCTGACATAACTTGCCAACAAATTGAGAACAAAAACTCAGCAAGATCTATCATTTTCATATACGGCATCACCACGAGATTGCTTCTTATAAGAAGAAATTACCCAGTAATATTACTATATTGATTGTTTCCAGTTTTCACACCAGTATATATAAAAATATAATTATATTCATAGATATAACAAATATAAGAGAAAATTATTGTAATAGTTTAAAATATAATTTAATACAAGAATTGATTAATGAAAGAATAGTTACAAATATAAATTAATAAATGAATTGGTTAGTTAAAAAGAAAATCTGAACAACAAACAAAAATTTTAAACGTCGCATTAATATTGTGCTTAAAATTATGAAGTAAATTTATTATCGCTGTCTTGAAATATAAATTATATCAAGTTATTCAACATGGATGCATAAGCATGATGTAATCCATCTGTGTCAGACATCTGTGTAAGTTAAATCCATTTTTTTGCGTATATGTATATGTACTTTCTCAGATAATAACCGCTTATAATATATAATAATTATTCATTGATTTCTCTTGATGCAATATCATTTTATCAACAACAATATCATTGTTTTCCTTTAGATTTGACTATAAAAAGTATTTCAGACAGATGACATTTTATGCGTCGTTATTGTATATCAAAAGAGGAATTTCTTAAAGCTTTAAGAGATTAGTATTAGAGTCTACTTTCTTTAATTTTAATGACAGAATTTACACTAGAAATTTGGAACACCCATGGGTTCTCCATTGTCTCCCATCATTGCAGATTTGGTTATGGAAGATTTAGAGTGCAAAGCTTTGGAGAGATTTGGAACTGAGGTATCTTTTTATTTTAGATATGTGTTGACGACATCGCGACTGCTGTCCTTTCTAATCACTTAATTGAAAAATTTTTAGAGATATTTAACTTTTTTCAAGGTTGCAGTTCACCTTGGAAGTTGATTGTAATCGGTTGAATTTTTTGGATGTGACGATTATTAAGGCAAACGAAACATTAGAATTTAATATTTATCATAAATTAACTTTTTCAGGAAGATATCTCAGTTTTTTTTCTCTTCATCCTCTTTCACAAAAAAGAGATGTTCTTATGAGCATGGTGACAGAACTTTTCTACTATCTCATCCAAAATATCATAAGGATAATTTCAATTTTATTATTAAGACATTTTTGGACAATGATTACCTTATTAAGTTTATTTTTGAAATGAACAATTTACGATTAAGATTTCTTTTAAAACGTAAGACACTTAAACAAACCGATAAAACTAACATTAACAATAAAACAACTTCGTAGTTTACCATTTCTTTTTTGCCTTGTATTTATGACAAATTCAAGAGTCAAAAATCATAATGTTAAATTGTCTTTCTTCAGTTTAAACAAACTTGACGGAATTATTAAAGCGCAAAAAGATGTTCTTTCTCATGATTCAAAGAAAAATATAGTTCATAAGATTAATTGTAAAAATTGCAACGCCTCTTATGTTGGACAGACGAGCCATAAATTAAAGAGAATTAACGAACATAAAAATGACATTAATAAAAAGAGCGGTAACTTGTCTATTATTTCTGAACGTAGATTGCAATTTGAACATGATTTTGATTTGAGTAACATCAAAATTTTTGATAATGAGAGATATATTGGGAAAAGGTTAATGTCTGAAATGCTTAATATTAAGATGCAGGAAAATGGCCTAAATTATGGATATCCAATATATCCATAATATTCTTCTTAAAACCGTTCCGCTTTCGTCTGAAACATTTTTTCGTATTTTACAAGATATTTGCTTGGAATAATTAAAATGGAATACTCTGTATATACGAGACGTTTTACGTCAACCAGATCACCTGCGTGCTCAAAAATCAGCGCAACAAAAATAAACATTCAATGTCTCAAATTATTCATACATGCATATACTTTCGAAGGAAACATTTTTTAAAAATCCAATATGGCGGATCCAATATGGTTGAAAAGGAATGAACATTACATCGACACCTTAAGCGTATTTTCGTTATTCAACCACAACCAACCAGAAGTCGCCATGATCATTTTCGTTTGCGATTGTGACGTCACTGATGTTAACGCGTTAGCTTGGTAGGACCCGAACACTCAAACCGGAGGTCGTTTGCGTGTTTGCAGTTGGCTGTTTGGGTGGGAAAGTTACTGTTCGAGCTTACCGCTGCAAGTGAAGTGATGGATAACATAATCCTGAACATTGATCAGTACATGCTGTGCCAGGATGATACTGGTAATATCCAGATGTCAGAAGATCCATCGTTAAAATAGATTCGTCTATTCAGATTTGAAAATTTGTTACAGCTACGAAATACTGCGATGCGAATACTGCATTTTACATACTTTTTATTGTAATAGAGCACGAAATTTAAAATATTAACATATATATATATATATAATATCCCTTTGAGAACTTGATGTTTAAAAGAATAGAAATAAAAATAGAATTAAAGGTTACAGAATTTCAATCTCTAAAAAATAATATAAGAAAAAGGCTCAAATAATTTATAAAATTATAATAATAGATATAACATAAATCTTATAAATATTGACAAGTTATTGTTTTTCAAATAAGTCGTTGATTTCAAATTGTATTAATTTCAATATTGAGAATGATCCAATCGGGGTCGAAATGTTTATTATAATAAACTTTTGTTTCATAAATAACTCAGCATCAAGACCTTGCTTGGCTTGATTTATTTTCATTGCGTTGATTTTTAGACACACAGATGATCCAGTTAACATGAAACCCATATATAAATGTGTGTGTGTGTGTGTGCGTGTGCGTGTGCGCGCACAAGGTGTCCTTTTTAATTTATCCGGTTTAATTTAGCTGGTTTTCTCAAAATGCTTAAGTTTAAGACGAAAACGTTTCATCCACAAGTTTTATGGTGAGATATCTCAATTAATAAAATACCCAATGTATATTTTATCAAATAGCACAATAAAATATATTGAGGATTTTGCGATTTAATTCATTTATATATTTTTATTAAACGTACATCTTTAAGTTGATTTGTGTACAACGACTTTAAAGTGCACTGAGTGCGCTTTGCTAATGAAAAACGCTATAAGAGATTACCAATTTCTTTCTTCCTTGAAGCCATAAAACTTTTTGTCTGAAACATTTTCATCTTAAACTTAAGAATTTTGAAAAAACCGACTGGATAAATTAAAATAGGACGCACTGTACGTAAAATGAGAGAAAAGTGTAAATCAAATACATCGTGACATCTGACGCATAACGGATAAGCTCGCTAAAAATCATAGATACACATTCAATGCAAAAATATATCAAGCACGATTACAGTTATCGTGAGATTATATTGTCTTGTGTAAGCTGGCCTGATCATTCCAGGTAACACGTATCAAAGAAGCGATTCTATCAAGAAATTCGTATATATCTAGCCTTAAGAAATAAGGTAAAATTGCACCAGTTGAAACCATTCCACATCCAAGTAAAAAGAGATTTTTCAATTATAAGTTTCCAAAAAAGATGACAAAATGTTATGTATTAATTTTTCGTAATAGTTTGTTCTACGCTTTCTGAATGATCTCGAAATCTTCTTTTTACTGTTCTGCACAATTATTTTTTCTGCTGCAACTTTTAGTTCATCCGTAATATTCTATATCAAGAATGATATACAAGTTCATAGATAATTAAAGGAGAGCTCTTCAAGAAATTTTCTCTTATTATATCTCGCGCGTAATTAACTAGTCAGAAGCTCGTATGAACGAGAATCTCAACAATTGGACTCAGTGTATCGAGGCTATAGGAGGGAAGGATGTACCTGGTTAGTGAGGAATATCAGGCTCGTGCTGTGCCTGCGTCTGGTCAAATGAGAGGCAGGATCTCTTGGAGGGACACCACCTAGAGCTGTGGGGCTCTGAAACATATCATGCTGAAAACCCTTCCCCATACAAACATTCCAGCTACAAGTCTCTACTTATCATACCTATACGTAACACCGTATTTGTAAATTTATTTGTAAGCAGAGACCAATTGTGACTTCATAATCATTATTTTAATCTGTTATCAATGCGTACGTATCATAAATACTTTGATATGTATTTCGGAACGATCGTATATGTAGTATAGGTATAAGAGTATAAGTATTATATCGTTAAGTAGTAAATTAATACTGCTGAGAATGTTACTATTGTACATGTTAGGCCGGTGCTAACGCAAAGTGTCAAAACAAATTTTGTAAAAAGCCGTGCATTTCTTTTAGTAATTTCTAAGTAATGGAATATTCTAGTGTTTTTTATTCTCTTCAGCATGTTGTACAGCAATTTTATCTACACATAATTAAATTAAGTTTTGTCAGAAACTATTATTTCGCTAATAAGAATTAATATTTTATGCTACAATAAATATGCTCATAAAAACTGCATAATTCAAAAATTAATAAGATATAAATAATTAACAAAAGCATTAAAATAAGTCTGCGCAAATCAATAAAATATGAGCATGCAACATTCAAATGTAATATAGAGGAGATATTTCAGAAAATAATAATTTTTATATATTATTTTCCTGTGTTTGAATAACTATTATACCGCCTTAAATATCTTCGAATCTATAAGGTTCAGAGGAAAATTTGTGTAATAAAATACACGATACAAAGGGGGTCATATAACGCTATCATATAACGGTAATAATTTTTGTTTGGAGGTGCTTCGGAGATTTTAAGACCAACGTTTTTTTTAAACTGGGACTATATAATTTTTTTTAATGAAATAATGAAATGAATAGTGAGTGCTCAAATCACCAACATAATGATAAAACTGTTAATTTTAATGATCTTAAAATATATTAAAGAGAAAAAGTCATTAAGTTTCTTCAACCTATCTTTTATTAAATGAATTAATTAAATGAATTAAATGAATTAATTTTTTTACATTTATAATATGATACATTTTGTAATATATTTAAACGGCATTAAAACCAGTACATATAATATCTTCTACTTTGCGTAAGGATCTGCCTAATTTTTTCGATATCTATTATTTTTAGTATACTGCACTTATTTAGTAAGGTAAAGATTTAATAAATATAGGTATCCAATTTACACACTATCTTACGTTGAGGTCTGTCTAATTTTTTTATTTATTACTCTTATAGCGTTTTCAGCAATCCCATCCGGGTTTGCAACCTGGGTTAGATTAAGCTTTATTATTGGTTGACATTATATGTTCTGTCAATAGCACAGCACGCAGTGGCGGATTTACACATTTTTTCACCCTAAGCCCTATTTCTTGACGCCCCTTTAAAACACTTAACGCCTCTTTCAGACAAATGAACAATAAAAAATAAGGTATTGAAAGGTATCACTTTTTCACCAAAACGTCAAAATTTTATTTTTGTTCGCCAAAGCACTACTTCAATGCCATATTGGCAAAAATGCATCACAACTGGCAATTCTGCATAAATGTAAAATTAATTTTCCTTTATATTTCGAAGAATTCTCTACTAGTTCTGAACTAGTGCAATATGTTAGAATGAAACAAACTATACCTGTCTCACTCTAACTTGATGTATCAGTGTACATCAATTCAGAACTTGGTGTGGAAAAAGAAACAGTCTTTTAATTTTAATTTTAGTCCCTAGAAGGAGCCCCTAGGTCCGAGTCTCATAGGCTTCTATCTAAATCCGCCACTGACAGCACGAAACATCATTAATCCAATCAAGGTTGATGCAAATGCGGTCAGGTCGAAAACGCTACTAGTATATATAGTATATATTGTAGATTCATTCATTTAGTAAGGCGAAGATTTAATACATTAGATATCAGAAAAATAAGACAGCTTTTCTCTTTAATATACTTTTAGATAATTAAAATTGATAATTTCTCATTATTAATATAAATATTTATCATTCATTTATTTCAATTTAAAAAATGACTTCCTTAGAAGTTGTCAAAAATCTCTTTAAGAGTTTTCATTTTAACCCGAAATGAAGCATGTTATAAAAGTTTAATCGAAATTGGAGGTAGTCGGTTTTAGAAAATTTATCCAAAGATTTTTAAGGTGGTGACAGTTATTGAAACGCCCTGCACGCACGCACGCACGCGTATATAAATCAGAAAAAAATCTGTCGTCAAGAATTTTTTATATTCCGTATTATAAGTAACTCAAAAAATTGGAATTATTTGATAGTGATTTTGTCCACACACTTTTTCATTGAGAATTTATGAGATGTATTAATAATTAATCGTTGTTGACTTAAAACGTTTCATAGAACATGTTTTAGCGTTTTTCATTGGGAGAACTGGTGCGCACTGAGTGCATACTCCCTGCCAGGGGCAACATATTTCATTTGGGCGTTTCAGTGCGCACGAAAACGATGCACGCTGTTTCATTGGGAAACCTAGTGTCAAATTTTTCACGTTAGTACAAGAATTCGGCACGAGTTCCGAAAGATGATGTTAGATCAGTTCAATATGGCAGCGCGGGATGCACAATTAGCATTTGAATTGCTGGATTTGCTTTCTTCATCTAGCAGTGATAAAGAGGAATTATTTCTCAAAAATAATCCATGGAAAATTCCGAAGATCAAAAATTTTGTTAAGTATATAATATCCTTACGGATAAAGTAGTAAGTACATATAAGTATTATAAATATAAGTACATATAACAGTGCTTATGTTTTCATTATTTTTGCATATTGTGGTATTACATAAAACAATAATATCTCAGTAAAAATTTTTCATGTATGCACACACATAAATACATATAAACATATATAATTATGTATAAAATGTGTCCGTGGACACATGATATATAGATATATACATGTATATATCGTATCTCCGTATGTCAGTCTTTCTTTTGTAAAAGTATAAAAATATAACAATAATGAGAAAAATAACAATAAAAAGATAATTAAAAAGATCATTTTCGCAATTATTCTATTAATTATTTTTTACATTTTTTTTCTCTCATTACTATTATTTTTTTTAATCACACTAAACAATAATTTTACAAAAGAGAGATGTATGAACATAAATGGACATATGAAATATGTCGTATTATACAAGGTAATCTGGAATAAGGTAGTCTGGAATTTAAATATCAAAACTTCGGGAGCGTGTAGAGAATCGATAAACTAAGAAAAAAGTTCTGATATGTTTTTGTTTCGTATTATATAATTATATATATATATATATATTTATATAATGATTTATATAATCATACATGAAAAATTTCTTACTAGGATATATTATATAATAATATCAGTACTACAAATAATTATATGTTATTGTTACAGTTCAAAAGTCATTTTCGCGTTTCCAGGATAAGAACTTACAAAATAGTACATGTATATGCATTCTCTTGCATAAATCCTTTCATGACGAAATACGCAATATTTTCATTAAATATAGCGACAAATGTGTACTATAAAACCGCAAAATCGACACATGTGTTTAACTGGGAGTGCAAGAAACTCGCACTTTCGGCAATCTCGTGCAGTGCTGTTGCCACTGAACGAGTTTTTGGTGCATATTCAGTGCGGCCCAGTGAAAAACGCTATTAGTTTTGTCCATAATCTTGCTTTAAGAAGCCATAAGTCGTAAAGCTTTAAAAAATTAACTAATCACAATTGAATATAAGAAAAAAAATCGACTGAGATTGGTCAATTTCTTATAGTCTACGGCTTAGAACCTCTTAAAGCAAGATTATGAACATCCTTGTCCATTTGTCCCCCTTCCCCCACCATACCGAAATAAAAAAACGTATAATTCAGAAAGAATTTGAATCAATTTAAAGAACTTCCAAACCCCACAAAAAAATTTGTTAAGCTCAGTTAGCAGGGATCTTATGGTCTGTTTTCTGTCCCTACACTAGACTGCACTAGAAGTCTCTTTTTCGCTTTCGACAAATATTAAACATATACCTATTTCGCTTTAAGTTCCAAAAGTGTACACTGGTTCAGAAAACAGACCTTTAATTTAAAGATAGGAGTCACTCAATCTTCCCCCCCCCCCTCGCCCTATAAAAATTAACAATAAAGAGAGCTGTGTGAACTCCCACCTTTAAATTAAGATTCCTGTTAACCGGACTCAAAATTTTTTTTTTTTGCGGGATTTAGAAGCTTATAAATTGCTCCAAATTCTGAGCTGTATGGTTTTTTATTTCGAAATGGGGAGTCCGCTGGGCAAGAGAGTTATGAACGAGGTAATTGATTTCCTTACTGCTTACATCTTATTGTTTAAGTTTTTTTTGCGTGCCTTTAAGTGAGGAACACAGACTCTTATATAATACATAACATATTATGTATAAGAAAATGAATTAATCAAAGTCCTTTGTTTCCTTCCTTTGAAATAAAGAATTCTGATTGAGATCGAATTTCTTATACCTTATGTACGCGCTATACAGGAATCCGTGTTCCCCGCCATAAGCGGAGATGTAAAGAGTGAGATTTTATATAGGTTCACAATTTTTCCATCGAGAGCGATTAAATCTCAGAAATTATGAAAAACCGTCACCTAGATATGAAAGAAAAGTTACTCAGGTTCATGAGCAACAACATATAATCAACATATAATCAAAGTCGAAGTCGTCTGAATTTATCCTCCATAACTAAATTTTCTTATTGAAATTACACACTTTGAAGTAACTACTCCTGAGTAGTTACTTCAGCCATATCGTGACGTCGTAAACGAGAAATAACACGTTGATTTTTCTTGCATACCATTTGTAAATAAAAAGAATTTGGATGAAAGAAAATGATTAGATCGCTTTATAACTCTTGTAAAAATGAACGAAGACTCTCCTTGTCTTCCTTAGTCAGTAAAGAGTCGAAAAAGGCTCGTGAAATGAAAATAGACTACGCATTAAGTAAAAACTAGTAAACGCACATTACGTGCCTTTTATTGACTATTTATTGACTGTCAAGAGAAATAATTTTCGTTCATTTTTACAAGTGTTTTAAAGCGATTTCATCATTTCATTTCATCTAAATTCTCTTTATTTACAAATGGCATGCAAGAAAAATCAATGTGTCGCTTATAATACATTTCTCGCTAATCACGATTCAATATGGAGTGAGTACTGGAGGAGCCTTAATCGTAAATATCTTAAAAACTATAAGAGATCACACCTAATTATTAAAACAAAGTTTCTCAGGATCAAGATCTTGACAACATATGTCAAAGTCAAGATCATGAGTCAAGATCTGAGTTTTATAAAGAATTATCTCTTTCTCTGTGATAAAATAGAATACAATTTAACGTATTCAAATGTATTTAAAAGTGTGAGACAGAAAAATTCCAATTTTATGAAACTTACTCTTATACATGAAATATCTTTATATCTTTTTTGTTTTTTAAATATTAAAAAAATAAATAGAACATATCTCCTCAACAGCATAATTTACAACAAAACTATCAAGCAACTTTAAATAAATATTACGTAGAATAGAATAACTGTAATTAAAATATTTGTAAATATAATAGGATGTCCCAAAAAGATTTATATCAATATCATATATTCAAGTTTTACACAATAACAAAGATCTGATAATTTAAACAAATTGACAAGGAGAACATTCAAATGAGCAGTCTCCGTTTTAGCTAAATTGTATATGTGAGTATAGTGTGTTTGCGTGCATGCGTGCCTGTGTTCAGCCCTTCAATTAAAGTGGAAAGCACAGACTCTTGCGTAATACATAATCCATAAGAAAATAAACCCCTTCATTTCCTTTCTTTCCATAAAATAAAAGATTCTAATTGGTTAATTTTCTTATGCTTTATGCGTTTTGTAAGAGTCTGCTCTTAACTTAATTCGTGTTATAGACTTTCTACAATAAGCTATTGCTTAAGTTTTAAATCTTAAGTCATAAGAAAATAACCAATCAGTTGAATGTAAGAAGAATAATCGATTATGATTAACCAATTTCTTATGGCTTAAGACTTAAAGCTTAGGCAATGATTTCTTATAGAAAGCCGGTTAAAGTTATAAGATGCGTCTCGTAAGTATTCGCGAGAATAACGCGTTTAAATATTTACATGTTATTAATGTACCGGTCAGTAAGAATGAATCTGTAAAAAGGAATCAAAACTTAAAACTTAAATATTACAGGATATTAAAAATAATAAATATATATAACGAATTATTTTAAATATGTATAACGAATTAATTTAGAAACTATTATAGCCTCAACATTTTGGTATTAGGATTTTTGCCCTATTTTTAAAATAAAGAAAAAAGAGGCAAAAATTATTATATAAAATAAACATGATAACACAGAAAGTAAAAAAAATAAAAGAAACAGAAATGTTTTAAGTTAAGATTTAATACAGAAAGCTAGCAGACGTTTCGATCGCGATCGGATCATTTTCAATATTAAAAACATACATAATAGTTACAATCGGAAAAGAAAATAAAAACATAATAAATTATCCCTATTTTTAAATCACGAATATGTTATTAAAATTTCAGTCACAAATTGTGGGACCCAATATATAATAAGAGAATAGAAAGTTACTTTTTAAAAGTAACAAGTTACAGTTACTCGTTACTGAGTAGAAAAAGAAACAAGTTACCGTTACTAGTTACCGATTTATAGAAGTAACTCATTACAGTTACCGTTACTTGAGGAAGTAACTTTTCATTATTTTTCCGTTACTTTCTTAAAATCGACCACCAATCGCAACAAACGGATGCCTAGGGGCTTTCTTATAGTCTTAAGCGCTATAAGTGGCTTGTGTCCAATCGAACCGTGTCCAATCGTGTACAAAATAAGTATAAAAGTAACTGTAAAATTCGTTACTGTTACCAAAAAAATGTAACTACATTACCGTTGCAGTTACCAATAAAGTTACTTAAAAAAAGTAACTTCTATCTGTAACTTCGTCATAAGTAATGAGTTAATTACATTCCCTGATAATGTATTATATATGTACATACGCACGCACGCGCGCGCGCGCGCGCGCGCACACACACACACACACACACACACACACATCTAATTCAGCTAAATCGAAGACTAGTTATCTTAATATTCCCCTAAGATTGGAAATTTAAAAAAATAGACAATATTTTTTAGTATAAAGTTTTGTTACTACAATGCAACTTTTTGAAACGTCTTCTATTATTTGTCAAATTAATAATTATACATTTAAAATAAATAATAATTTGAGAATTGCTAATTTATCTCTATAAATATATAACAAATATAAAGAGAGAAAAAAATTACCCAGTTTTTATTGGGATTCGGTCGCCGTATTTTGTTCAGCCAGCCCTCGATAAAGCGCAAAAAACCGTCCATCAATGATGCTTGTTCAGCATTACTAAGCGTAGTGTATATATCACATCTTGGAGAACCTTCTAAAATTTTACGAGTCGCAGGATTATTATATGGTAATAGAAATACTCGAAACCTCCAATATTTGAGAGCCTGAAAGAAAATATATTTAAGATCCTAAAATAAAATGAAACATCTAAGTTAGTATTATCTTAATAATACAAAAACCAGACTTTTGGAAATCGACTCACTTCCACTAAAGCAAAATCAGTATGACCTCGTGTGCAAATGTAATGGTCCAGATAATTCCAGTTATAGGTCTCAAGTTTTTCTGTGGTAAAAGACACTCGCGAGACTTCATACGTATCATGATGCGGAGCATGAAATCGATATTGATAGTGAATATTAAATGGTGGATAAGGGTGCCTGCAAATATAATTATTATTAATATTTATTGTATGTTAGAATTTGTATATTTGTGTAATGTGTTTCGTTGAAAAAAAAACGCTAATTATAATTAAAATTTATTTACATGTTTTTTTACGTATTAAATACAAGTTTTATATCTTATTTTCAATGTATTAATCCATTAGAAAGATTTTGAAAAAGTTTAAAAAAGTTTTATATGCAAGAAAATAAAATAAACTATATATACATATAATTTAATTTAATTGTAAAATGATATTAAATAATAATCATCGAAATTCAAAATTGATTTTGAAACGTACGGTTGAAAAACTAAAAATTAAGTATATAAAGAGATATATTAAGTTTCAATGCAATTAATTAGTTGGTAAATAATTTCAATATCAAATTATAAATTATAATTATATAATATTTACCGTGGACGGTATCTTGTAACTGTTATAGAATTATCAAACAGTGATATTTTATGAAAAATTCTTCCAATACTAAGTAGATATTCCTCTTTAGGTTCGGATTCAGTCTGTCTGCCACGCATTACTGTACTAATCGCTGGAACAGTATTGCTACCAGCGGCATTACTTTGATTCTTGTTAAGTGATGATAAAATAATTAGCTGGAAACCCTTAATATAACACAATCTTCGTGATTATTCCAAAACACATACAGATATAATTACATAAAAGTACATAAAACTAAGTGCTTTATTTATACTTGTGCCAAACGCTGTGAGACCAGCTCTTTAAATACTTCGACAGTTGTAAGCGGTTTCTTGTATATTGCTCGTTGTTGAGCAAAATCAGCGTTAACATCATCTGGAAGAAGATTGTAGTCCGACACAACGTAATCATTTTGTAAACTCCGTTTATCTGGGAAGTAATCAGTAGTGATGGGCAGACACGCAGGAATTGTCAAAGATTTCCAGTCGACTCCTATTTCAAAAGAGTTTAAAGTAATTGAAGCGATTAAAAACATCATTCTACGTATATACAAGAAGAAACAGATAAATTGTAATTTTATAACGATAATTTTATTCAGGAACATTTTTTCTAACTTCAATATTCTCTTGCTTCTATTTTCATTTGATATCTATTTCTCCCTTATGTAGTCACAAAGAATAGATGCTCGATAAGATATCACTTGTTGAAAATAAGTAGAAAGAAAAAAATCGAAAAATCATTTTATATTTTAATCTCGATTGTATAAAATAGTCTTTATAAGAAAATGCAACTTTAATGACTGAGAAATATTAGATTATTGAGAAAAATATTGCATTGTCGATTTAATGTCTCTTCATAAATAATTTAGTCTTTAGGCAGAAACTGCTGATAAGTCTTCATGACACAGAATGTTTTATAGTACATATATTAATAGTAACATTTTTCAAAAAATTAATTACATTTCTAGTAAAAAGTTTATTTTGAATAAAAATTATATTATGATTTATATAATTTGTTTATATATAAGAATTTATATTAAAAAATTCTTTGAAAAATATTCTGTATACTCAGTTAAATTTTCATCACATTAAATAAATCCATATTAATAAATTTAGTAATTGTTTAGATTAGGGGACCCTCCCCCCTCCCCCCGATAACTTTGACGTTGACATATATTATCAAAGTCATGATTCTGAATGACTTCCAACAGATTTTATTTATTGCTCGTTATTCATTAAAAAGTTAATTGAAGTTAGTAATTATTTCATCCGCTTTGCGTGAAAAATCGAATAAGAGCGGTCGATATTTTTTCTACGCATAACAAGATCCACCACATCTTCCTCTCTATATAGGGACATCTGATTTTCCATGCGAAACAATGTTGACTCCAATTCCCCCTCACTAAGGGCGTCTAACTTTCCAAATGAGATCCATCTCACTTCTATCCCCTCTCCCCTGCCTAGAAGTGTTTAATTTTCCACACAAAGCAAGATCCACCCGCATAAAAAATCGTCGCTGAATAAGAGTGGAAGTGGGGTGGATCTCGTTTCGTGCGGAAAGTCAGACGTCTCTAAGTAGTGAGGAGTGGACTTCGCTTCGCATGGAAAGTCATACTCCCCTGATCGATTTATACTTTCCGCCATACTTCCCCCCTCCCCGTCTAGACTCATTTGAGTTTTCACGCAAAATGGGAAAATAATTACCAACTTTGATTGTTAATAACACAATTTTTAACGAATAACAAGGGACAGCTAAAACCTATAGGTCACTCAGAATCACGATCTTGACAACATATGTTAAGATCATCGGGAAGAGGGTCCCTTAATCTAAATAATTATCATAAATTTAATTACATTAAATAAAGGCACTGTATGCGTTCATGTTTTGTAAACACTGTAATTTATATCTGATAAAGATTAAAAGTTTTCTTTCTCTAAATGCATGCTTTGACAATTATTAGTCATAATGTGCTTAATAACAAATAATTTATACTGATATATCAATTTTGATTATTAAGTCACGTGTGTGACATTATATATATATATATGTGTATATATATATATATATATTATTTATATATATACATATATATATATATATATATATAATACATAAAGAATATTTAGAACTATTTTCATGTACAGCGGACTAAACTGAATCAAAAAGTCTTCTATAACTTTTCAATTTTTGCAATAATTAACGAATTATTATTAAAAATCGCCGTATTATTAACCCGAATGCAAGTGCACGGCGAAATGTAGCCGCTCAGCGATTGAGGTTGCTAAAAGCACATGGAATTGTTAATTAATAATAACTCGTTGACTATCACAAAAATTGAAAAGTTGTAAAGGATTTTTCGATACAGTTTAATCCGCTCTATCTGCATAGAAAAATAATTCCAAATATTCTATGCATATATATACAGAACGCCCCGAACGTTTCACAACCAGACTTCGAGATTTTATAGGAAATTTAATTTTTTTGAACAAAAAATTTCCTATAAATATGCATAAAAAAATACTTCCCTAAAAAGTTATTGCTCAAAACTCTCTGCGAGAAATTAAGTAACAATTAAGTAACGATTAAGTACACAATAAGTAAGAATATTTTATATACATTTTTAAATATCGGGAATATATGCGCTTTTTAACAAAAAGTATCAAAACGAGAGTTGTAAAGAATTAAATTATTTTTCAAATGAAACGAAATGATTATAATATATTCTATAGATTTTAGGATAAGGAAGCATTTTTGCTATTAGCAGTCTTTTTAAAGATATTCTTATTTATGCTTACTCTTCATATTTATGTAGAATAAAATAAAGAATAGAAGATAAAAAAAAAATAAATTTTTTGAAAAAAATCAGAGTATTTTTGGAAAAACTTTATCATTGATAACAAAAAAAAACATTCTTTTTTTATATTTGAAACTGATTATTTTGAAATATAGAACGCACTGCAATCATTTTGATCTCATTTAAAAAATAATTTAATTCTCTACAACTTTTGTTTCAATACTTTTTGTTAAAAAACTCATACATTCCCTGATTTGTAAAAATGTATAAAATAATTCTGATATCAGAGATTTTTGGATGATAACTTTTAAGAAAGCATTTTTCAATCCATATTTATGGAAAACGTTTTGTTCAAAATTAAATTTCTTATAAAATCTGGAAGTCTAACTGAAACGTTCGGGGCCACCCTGTCTACAAGGTTTCCCATTTTAACGTTTGCCTCAAAATATCTTAGAAAGATGTTTCAAGCAAAAGTTCTATAATTTCAAGGGGGACTAAAATAGTATCATTGATTTGACCTTCGGTGGTGTTGTCAATTAAGTCACAGCAAGGTCACTTTGAATTTTTTGAATGAAATCTCCCATTTTTCATTATATGATAAAACTACTAGTTGTGGAACTTTAAAAAAAAAAATTCATATTTTTATCCAGAATAATATCGAACAATTAATAAAATATTTAATAGTCATAATTGATCATAAAGATTATGGATAATTATAGATGATTTTATTCCATTTCATTACCGTTTTATATGTTTTAATTTAAATTAAATAAAGTAATGACAATTATCCACAATTAGACCCCAAATATTAATTGCGGATCAATGCATCAAATGTATCCTTTTTGGTGACGTTACATTCCATAAAGATAATAAAAATGATTTGCGTATGCATATCATTATATATATATATATATATATATATCGAAATTATAACTGATCGTTGAAAGTCGATGCAGATACTCCACATCTAATTGTTAATAATGCAATTTTAAGACATTCAAGTTTATTTAAAATTAATGACAATTAAAAATCAATAATTTTAAAAAATTGATAATTAAAAAAAATTAAACATTTGGCAATAAAAAACAATTGTGAATACACAGAGAGAATTTTCTTTTAAAATTTATCTTGAAAATATGGTAGTTGTGGTACAATACAATATTTTAAAGTTTTTTACTATGCACTTCAGTAAAATTAATCAAACTTATTTTATACTTTATTATAGTTTTATTAATGAATGAGAGATTTACATTAAAATTCTTCGAAATACAATATTGCCACAACTAGCATATTTTTAAAGTAAACTTTAAAAAAAATTCCTTCCGTGTAGTACACTTTTTTCATACAAACATGTACAAGGTGCGTCACCAAAATCTGGACAAATCGAACAATTTCTTTAAACAAAATGTTTTTAATGAAAAATTAAATATTACAAAAAATCCTTTACATGGCACTTGGGGGATCTCTGTAGAGCACAATTATCCGATATATCCCATTCGATATATATCATTAGCTTGAATGATGGCCTCTATTCTCGGTCTGAAGTGTTCGCACGCACGCTGTAACGTAGCGCTGTCCATGCCGACGAATGCTGCCTCAATAGCGGTCCTTAATGGCGTCACATTGGGATGCCGAGACTTGTTTGTGATCCTTTCAACTACGGTCCATATTTAGTAATCCAAGATTTAAATCTGGGCTGTTGGGAGGCCAGAATGGGAGCCGAGGCGAGCAACTCGATTGCCCTGGGTCATCCGAAATCAGCGCTTGAGCCCTTTCAACGATTGCGGGCGTCCTCGCGGTGCGTTTGAGTGACTCTTTCTCATACTGGAATCTTCGTTGGACTGTTCTAAAGCCGTATATTTTGCCACGTCATAAACAATTGATCTTGAGTATCCAAAGAACCGAAATTTCCGTTACTGAGCGCCCAGCGTGGAGGCCTTCGATGATTGCAATTCTTCGATTATACTCCTTGGTTTCAACATCGCGGCCATTTTAAGAATATGACTGTTTACTAGAAGCATCAGACTTTCTCGGACGCTAACAACAATCTCTAACAGAGGCACAATATAGCGGAAAATTTAAATTGAAATTTTTCCGGATTTTTGATGACACACTCTGTATACTATTTTATATTCTATTTTGATACTTAAAACAAATAAATATTTTTTATGTAAGTACACTTTTCCGTGTAATACATTTTTTTCATATAGATATGTATACTATTTTATATTCTATTTTAATACTTAAAACAAATAAATCTAATATGGTATCACTTGTAAGATTTGATAAGTTTTTAAACATTTTTATAATAAATTTGTGCAATAAAAGTATTGTTATAATATAGTGATTAAACAACATCCGCGGACATTTAATCTCAACTGAGCATAACGTTGATTTTTTCCATAAAATCTAACGCTATTTATTACGTGTTATAAAAGCCATAAGGCAATTCTAATGATATTATACTTTGAATGAATTTTTAAAGATACATACGTTAATTAATCTCGCACATTTAATTAATTAACGACATTAATAAAATGTGTTGCACTGTTCCTAATAAATTAAATTCAATTAACACTTGAAATAAAATAAATACTAAATAAACTTGTGATAAGTACTATTTAATAAAAAATACTATAATTATTTAAATATAAAAAGATCCAGAATTAGTACCTGATCCACATCTAGTGGTTTTATCCTATATCTCGTAGCTTACCTCGAAAATAACAAATGTAACAAAATTCTTTTAAGTACTTTTAGAGTTGTAAAGCTTGAAAGTTTACAGTATTACCGATATTAACATTATGCCCATGAGCATATCCGGGGAGGGGAGGAAGTTCAAATCCTTCCCTCCGAAATTTTTTATTAATTATTTCATTCTGAGGATCCCGTTAGCGCACATCCACTTACATCGGTTGGTGTCTAATAATTTCTTTTTCACTGCTTTACTAATGAGAATTTTTTATTTTGAATTGGCGATGTACATACTCTATATATCGAACTCCTCTCTTTCACTTTTAAATGTAAAAAACATACAACTTTTTGACTTTGTGTGAGTTTTTTGCTGTTACATAAAATATTGTTTTCTCATTATAAAATCATATAAGTAATTTTTAATATTTCTGTTAGTTTGAGCTTTGTCAAAATATACGATAGAACATTTTCGTAAGGTTTTTGTCGAAAAACAGAATATACGCTATAATTGATACATTCTTGTAATAATTGTATTATCCTTGTTTAAAAAAATCTTTAAAAAAATAAAAGTTTCATATATAAAACGTAACATTCTTCCTCTTCAAAATGAGGTACGAGGAAACATTAAAAGTTGTAAAATGGATATCCAAATATTGTAAAATATATTCAAATGGAGTTCATTAATGTTAAAAATTGTTATAAATTACAACAACAAAATTGGTGCAGTGACGTTTTTTTCAGTACAATAACAAAATCCTTTTTTTTGATGTTGTTCCAATTGGTGCACGGTAAACACCTGAGTTGATTAAAAACCCCTTCCGAAAAAAATTTCACGATATACCCATAACATTACCCAAAATGTTCGATGGCTAAAACCTCTTGAGTGTTCAGAATCATGATCTGGATAACATTTGTCAAGATCAAGATAAGATGGAGGTTGTTCCTCTTATTTTCATTTTTGCACTTCATTTTTGAATTCATTTTTACGTAAAAATGAAAATAAGAGGGACAACCTCCAATGGCCTTGAGCTTGACAAATGTTATTTAAGTCATCCTGAATAACATTCAAGAAATTTTAGCCGTCGGATGGACATCTTAGGTAATGCTAATGCCAACGGTACTGTAAACTTTCAAGCCTTACAACTCGAAAAATACTTAATAAAAGAATATTTTGTTTTAGTGTTTTAAAAAGCTCTCAAGGTAAACTACGAGAATGTGCAAAAATGGGAAAGTTCCCATTTAAAAAATTCAACGTGATCTTGTCTTAACCGTGCCTGTCTAACACCACTATCAACGTTCAATCACTGGTAACATCTTATGTCCCCGTCATAGTTATAAAACTTTTGCTTAAAACATTTTTCCGAATCTTTTAATCTTTTAATCTTTTAATCTTTTTGAGATATTTCGATGCGAAAGTTAAAATGGGACACCCTATATATCAATTTATATACACAGGGTGTCCGGTAATGACCGCATAATGTCTCATGAACAAGACTAAATTAAATCAAAAAGTCCTGTACCATTTTGTGTAATAGTTAATAAGATATTAATTTCTAAAAATAACACGGCCTTGGCAACGCACAAGCAGCGAAAAAAGTATCTCTCCATGCTGGGCAGTCATATCGCGCTTGCATCTGGTAGACTGGAAGAATACGCATTTACTCGGCCATCTTTAGGAATTAATATTTCTTTAACTATTGCAAAAATTGTAAAATGGTAGATAACTTTTTTTACTCAATTTAGTCGGCTCTACCTACTTACGAGAGATTACGTGATCATTATCGGATTGTATATGCAGGATGAGTCTGATAAAAAAAAGTCCATCATGTTTTTTTCGAAAATGGTTAGAGATAAGGGAAAGACACTCATCAAGACTGTAGTAAAAATAGAAGGACATACTTTGATGACCTTCAGTAATCTTAAATTAAATTCTTGATTTTTTTACTACCAATAAAAGGAACTTTTTTTTAATAGAATGGGCTATCTTTTAATCGTTCTATTGAGAATAGTCAATCAGAATAGCCAATATGAATATCTTTGTATTAGAATGTTTCAAAAATTCAACTATTTTCGAGATATAAATTAAAAGAAGATTATAAATTTGAAACAAATTTTTTTATTATTGTAATAAATGTTCACCATGTTAATTTAAATATGTCTGTAATCTTCATGGAAAGCTTGCTTAGACTTCTTCTAACTCTTGAATTGTTATTTCGCGAGAAATAGTTTTTATTCTTTCTATCATGTTTTTCGAAATAGTGAAGAAAGAGCTGACTTACTTTCAACGTCTTATCGGAAAATATAATAAAAAGAATACAAAATATTTTTCACGAAATAACGATTCAAAAATTAGAAAAAAATCCAAGCAAGCTTCGCAAATTTATTATTCAGTGTCAAAATGCTGTTGCCAGTATGAATATCAGGGCTTACCTTAAAGCGTACTGCATTGCAATAAAACAGTTTCAAACTTATCTGTTTTCTTTTATATGTGTATCTCGAAATAGTTGAGTTTTCGAAGAAATACTCTAATACAAAGATATTCAACTGATTGAGTAGTATCAATAGAATAGTTAAAAATATCCCTCCTCATTAAAGAAATCTATTTTTATTGATAGTAAAAAAACGAAAGACATTTAAGGCTACTCAAGATCATCAAAGTACAATATGTCTCCCTATTTACCCTACAATTTTGATAATAAGTGTCTTCCCCTTAAATCTATTCTTTTTAGCTGAAGTTCTTACACAGTTCATCTTTCTTCCTTTTCTCTTCACGTCGGAGAAAAAAAGAGAAAAGATGAACTGTGCAAGAAGTTCAGCTAAAAAGAACCTATCATGAAACAAAATCAGAATGAATTCCGATCGGAATTATTCAATTATTCCCTATATTTCTATTGTGTTTTCTGAGGAAAACGGAATAATTTCGATTGGAATCCATTCCGACTTTATTCCGTGATAGATGCTCCTTTAACCGTTTTTGAAAAAAAAAACGTGATGAACTGTTTCAGACTCACCCTATATATATTTTTTAAGCAACTAATAAATCTAAAATAGATACACAATATCTTTTTTATACTTCAGTGCAATAAAGTTACTCGATTAGATCTACAGAAAAGAGAGAATATAATGTAATAAGCATTTTTAAATAACTACATATCATAGATATATCTTAATAAATAAATATGAAAAACAGAGACTAATAACACATTTTGTCAGTGAGAGGAGACACATAAAACAGTATTAAAAAAATTAATAATGCGGAAAAATATAAGCTTTATGTGAGATAACATACAATTGACGAAAACAGCAAAAGAGCAAATTGTGAAATGCTCAGCAAAAGAGCAAATTGTGAAATGCTCAGCAAAAGAGCTAATTGTAAAATGCTCAGCAAAAACAAGGAACAACCTATGTAATAGATGAAAGCTGCTTATAGCAAAGACATTAAGCTTCAGTGCAAAAGAATAGATTAAAATGATCAAGAGAAAGAATATGTATTTTATACAGGGTGTCTCGTAAAGACTGTAATAACTGTAATTTATCAAGGAAAAACGCGAAATCGGATAGACGTCTATTAGACGTCGGAAGCATCTATATTTTTAATTTAAGGCCTAAAAATATTAATTTTAGACGCCATGTAACTTTATATTATTTTTTATTATTATATTATATTAGGTGCGCAAAAACTTAATATTCACACAATAGCAGATCTTTGTTTATGAGATACTCTTTTATGCTGCAAGCAGAACCGCGATATTTAGAAAATTAGCGCTTAAAGGCTTATCTGAGAAAGCCTTTCTCTCCCTCCCTCGTAAATAAAAATACTTATTAATTACAAAACAAGGCTAAATAAAATGATAAAACATTTTTTCCTAGGAAGGAAAAAAAATCAGACATCGATTAAACATCTAACATCGGTTCTTTTTTCAGCTAGGACACAGAGTCTACTTGTTAGAACGCAGTTTAGTTTTAGTGTAACACCAGAATGCATTGGCAGTCTTCCATTCTATTCTTATATATATTCTATAATTATATTTAGCATATCAATAATAAATTTATGATTTTTATTTAGACTTAAGTTATAATTTTTTCAGAATTGATTTTTGAAGATTTTATTGCAAAATAAGTACGGCTACCAAATAATTTTTTGAAAAGTTAGTAACATTGACACATTTTATACGCTTGTACTTAGCTTTTTACTATGTCGAGCAGTGTAACACTAAACTGTGTCATAGTTGGAACACTTTGTGTAAGATACAGTGTGTCACCTATGTACGTTGTTGGAAAACACCCATCGATGATCGATCAATTTATTCGAGATATTTTAATTAAATATATCATATTTATTCGAGATATTTTAATTAAAAGTTCCGGTCTGGAACTTTTACTCATTCTGTATAGATAAACGTGCTACTGATCACATAAATCTTTCCACATCTAATAAGTATCTTTATGTGAATGTCAAATTAAGGGCCTAAACACACTTTGTTAGTTTAAGCCCTTAATTAAAGTTTAAGTTGCGTTCGAAGAGACGTTATTTAATACTACTCGGCGCTACCATGTCATTCTACTTCATAAAAAATATTTCGTTTTACAAGAAATTCAAATAATAAAATAAATAAATTAAAATGAGACAAGAGAAAGAGAATGCGAATCATTCACAGCTATGAACGATTCGCATTCCTGGCTCACTTTATATATTTCATCATTTTAATTCCTTGTAAAACAAAAGATTTTTTATAAATTATTTATTTAATGCAATCTATACTGTAGGTAACATAACATTATTTAACATATCTCATAGTCAGAAATTTACAATATTTAAAATAATATATTTATACTGAATATGAGTATATATGCGCTCCTGCATAGATTTTAATACTTCCATCACTGGTCACGTGATCTCTTTTAATTTGCAAATTCTAGACTCTTTACTAAAGCCTGGACATTGTCCACAAAATGATAGTGATAAATACATTAGTTGGGATCCAAAATTTTTTTTTGCACGTATCGAAAAGCTATAATACACGACTATAGATTTTCAGTGTTAGCAGTAAATTTCGTAACAGTCGTAAGGGGTTCCCACAGGGAACAGAAAATAGAGAATAAGAATGTCAACCTATCAGAAGTCATGTATTGTGGAATACATGACTTCTGATAGGTTGAAATTCTTGTTCTCTGTTCTCTGTTCCTTTTATTGTGCGGAGTCCCAAACTCTGTGTGCGTGTGCGTGTGTGTGTGTGTGTGTGTGTGTGTGTGTGTGTGTGTGTGTGTGTGTGTGTGTGTGTGTGAGCGCGCGTGCAAAATAATATGTATATAGCTATTGTCCCAGCGAGAAATATGTAACCCGCGCCGATCAATGTTAAAACCATGTCAAATTGACATCAAATTTATGATTTCTACGTATCTTCGATGTTGCTCGATGTCTTATGTAATCATACGTACGATTATATGAGACATCTAGTACATATCATATGTCAATCAGATATCTTGTACATACGTCTATTAGTCATCTAAAAAATGATATTTCAACGTCTACCTAGATGCGTCTATAAATATAACATATTTTAAACTATGAATAGACGTTTAATAGTTGTCTATCCGATTTCTCCCTGGATAATTTTAGATTCGTGAGATCATCTTAAAATAAAAAGTTTAATATCAAAATGTCGAGACTAAAGTAATTTTTTAATTACATTGAAAGTTAGCGAATCATATCGTCTAGAATTTGCGCGTTCATATCCGACACAACGCAAAATACTAAAGGCTGATTTATCATCCCTCTTATTAACATCGATATAAGGATTACACATGCGAATATAAGATTGTTTTATTGCTATTCACATGACGTGTAATATTAATATTTTTAGAGCTTTATTTTAGGTGTAAACGTCTCCGATGTTTAATAGACATCTATCTGATCTCGCGTTTCTCCCTGAGAAGATGATCGTAAAGTCATAATCGTAGGTCAATGCACACTGTTTTGAGCTTGTTCTACAATAAGATCGCAAGCCGTAAGAAATTATTGGCTTAGCGCCGAGACACTACCGTGTTTCCTGAACCAATCATAGTCGATTATTTTTTTCGTATTTAACTGTAATTGGCTAATTTCTTATGACTTGCGATCCTATTGTAGAACAAGTATTGGTCAACTACAACTATAACTTACGTTCTACGATTCAGTTACGATTATCTTCCTGCTTATAGGCCTTAAATAGAATCAATAGAATCGCAAGCCATAAGCCGTAAGAAATTGATCAACAGTCGAATATGAGAAAAATAATCAACTATATGACTGATTAATTTCTTAGGGCTTACGGCTTGTGTCCTTATTGTGTAACAGGTCAGGCCTTTTCCCGCCTACATTGGGTGGTACATAACTATCACACATAGACAGCGCATGAACATTGCCTCACCTGAGATGCGTTCCATTTTACGCATGATGTGTATGAATCACAAATGATATATTATGCGACATGATATATAATTTATCTTTATTGTTCACTGAATATTAAAGAAAGATCATACGCATCATGCGTAAAACAGAACACACTCCATGTCTTATCTTGGGAGATAAGGTAATCCATATGCTGTCCTAAGGCAATGTTGGAATGATCAAATTATTGACATTATAGTACAAAAATGACTGAACGGAATCAAAAATCCTTTTACAGGATTAAAATAGACACAAAGTTATATATATAGGAAATGGTGCAGTGAATTTTATATTAAAATCGAAAAAAAAATTAAAAACTTAACTTTTTTTCAATTTTAATATAAAGTCCACTGTACCATCTCCTAATTTTTTGCGTATATTTATTGTAAAGGGATTTTTTATTCATTTCAGTCAATTCGAAGATTTTTATACAACTGTAATGCAATAATTTGGTCACTCTAGTATCGATTTCAAGTCGGCAAAACGATTAGATTTGCTTGTCGAGCAATTAAACATGATTAATTGGATTCACAGAAGAATTAATAATGCTCATTCGCTCGGCAAGCATGTCTAGCCACTTTGCTGGCTTAAACTTGTCCGATCTGTGCATAGAGTGAAGCAGAACAACTTCTATGCTCTCTATGTGATCATGCATGAAACGAAACGAAGCCATAGAATTATGATGTAGAAATGGTGAAGAATTGTGAAGAACTATTTAATAGACGCTTCTACTTCGGGCTAACTTTCCTAATATAAATAAATAAATATATACCATAACCGGATCAATCTCTAATAATGTATGGCGCTAACCTATGATTGCTGTAAAACAGCATAAGTGACATCATACACGTTGTACATCACACGTATCAATGCGTCCAGCGTTGCATCCCAATTAGACGTACCATAGCATGGAAATAAACAACATTATTCGTATCGATGATTGATGATCTTGTAAAAATAAATATTGGATATTTTCAAGAATGAAAATATTTCTTTCTTTGCAAAAATTTTTCGCAGAAATGTATGAAATATGTATACCTGAATATAATCATCCAACAATATAGAGATGCGATTCTATGAAAACAGCGTAATTGCAAGATTATATTAAGCGAAGCTATTATAAAAAGAAAAACACTACATTTTTTTTACTCATGTGAAATATATGCAAAATTATAAATAAATGAAAAAGAAAATAAACTAGAAAACTATGAAGATATAACTTATCATTAAAATATATTACAACAATTTTATATTATATAATACATATCGAATTTTATGAATGCAATAAATGATAATGTCATCTATATTGTGATAATATTTGCTTTTAAGATGTTTCCAAGTATTTTCATTCTTTCATAAATGTTATCAATTGTAATAATTTATTAAGTTTTTTATGCTTATATTTGATAAACATGTAATTGCAGTAAATTTAATTTTTCACTATCATTGTAATATCTATAAACAGGAACAAATCTGTAGTAATTTTCAACAAAACAATGTGTCCCAACTATTGTCTCTGTCTTTGCTGACTATATTTTGTTTAACCCTTAACCGGGCGCACTTCTCGGCCAAACAGTGGGTGCACTGAGTGCACCCGCATCATAAATTTATTATTTAGGAGTTATAATAATTGAATAAATAATTGGGCAATCATCATAAAAACAAGTAAAATATATTTATAATAAAATATAATATTAAAATTTA
>NW_011627487.1:146238-176338 GCF_000204515.1 Acromyrmex echinatior | reverse complement strand
TGTGATGCATTAAACACTTCTAAAAACTTATCGATTAAATTATGAGGTACAGCAGTGGCAATGTCATCAACATATCTAAAAAAGAAGGATATGTTAGTTTCAAACTTCTCCAACGCATTCCTTTCAAGATCTTGCATAATTAAATCTGCAATGATAGAAGACAACGGCGAGTCCATGGGTGTTCCAAAATTCTGTCTATACATCTTGCTATCAAAGACAAAAAAACAATATATTGCATTTCATTTTTCGATTTATATTAAAGAAAAATATTGAAAAAAAAATGAAACGGATGATTTCAAGACACGATAGAAATTACATTGCTAATATAAAATCAATTCAATATTCTGTCTTGAACAGTAATTTTCTTTCTTTTTTATTGAATCCACTTGCAACTTCAACTAATAATGGATTAACTAACATTAATGTTAAACCTTCTACTAATAATGGATTAAATCCTCTACATTCTCCCAAGGGGAAAAGTCATCTTCTTTATACTCGATAAGAAATAAATGGATTATCAACCTTTCTAATAATGTTATTCCAAAAAACATCCAATGTTTATTACAACCTGAGCAGTAAATTTTCATTACCTTCATATAATATAAAGAGAAACTGTTTCGTATTTATCAAGTGTATTGAGAATAATGTTAAAAAATTGGGGAATGCGCGCAGAGCTGTTGGAAGTTAGAAATCGTTCAATATTCGTCATTGAGGAAACGTCTCGTGTCTTGGAAACTATCCAATAATGCTATCAATAAAAAATTAACTGCATTACTTAAATCAACAAAAAGGTTCATAAAAAATAACAAAAAAATTATTTTCACAAGAGCAGACAAGGGCAATGTCATTGTTGCATTGGACCTTGATGAATATAAATGGAAAATAAATATATTAAACGATAAAAGTACTTATATATTGGTAAGGATCCAACAAAAAACCTTAGCACATTTGTTCGTACACGATTGACGTATTAGTTAAAAGAAGAATATATTGACTCAGCGATATATAAGAGGACATTGGGGAGATCGGGACTAATACTCATTTTTCAGTTTCGAATTTTTACAGACAAAATTAAGAGACTTATCGAAAAAATGAATTTTACACTAGTTACTACATACATTTGACTACCTAATAATATTTTAATAAGAGGAAACTGATAACTAATATGAAAAAAAATCCATTTTTTTAATGCATTCCATCTGATTTAATTAGCCTTGAGACCGGGGTAATTCGACTAATTCGATTATTAAAATAAAGATTAATGTATTTTAAGCTACATCTTTGGCTACATACGTAGGCTGCTGGAAAAGTTTCTGCAATCTAATACTTCCAGTGGCGCCAACGTTCTGCTACTATCATATCCGTAAAATAACGTTTTTAACTATAATTCAGTCGAGTTTGTACCCAAGCCAACTAGTTTTGTTTGCATAGTATTTTAAAAAAAGTTATTTTGTAAGAAAATGGAAATTTCGCGTGAAAACTTTCGGACAATGATTTTTTACGATTACAAATGTAATCTAACTCCGAAACAATGCATCGATCGATTTCATTTGACTTTTGAGGATGAAGCACCATCCAATAGGACTGTTTATAATTGGTGGAATTTGCCGAATTCCAACGTGGACGTACCTTTCTTTGTGACGAATTCTGTGAATATCGTCCATCCACGTCTGTTGTTGTCACTAATGTAATTGATGCTATGCGTGAAATGATTCAGCGAGACCGGCATATGACATACCGCGAGATTCAGGCATCCTTAGGCATTGACATGAAAGCAATACATATGATTTTGCATGATCACTTGAGCGTACGGAAATTTTGCAGTCGTTGGATCCCACACAATTTGACTCAAAAACAGGCTCGTGTTAAATGGAGCAAAGAAATGCTCAAGAAATTCAACCGAGGTTCGCTCAAATTTAGTCTACTTCGTTACTGGGGACGAAACATGGATCTATTTGAAAGTAAACAACAATCCACTGTTTGGATATTTCAAAATGAACCGAACCCAACAAAAGTTATTCGTTCACGCAGTACTGTTAAGCAAATGATTGTTTCTTCAGTTATACCGGACGTGTGGCTTTAGAGGATCGAAGAACTGTAAATACTGATTAGTATACAACAATTTATTTGCCAGAAGTCAAATGAATTGCGTAGAACAAACCGAAATCATTGCATCATCCTTCATCATGACAAGCTGTCACACAGCACGTCAAACCGTTGATTTTTTATTCAGTAAAAATGTTGAATTGATGACTCATTGTCCATATTCACCTGATTTATCACCTAATGACTTCTTTTTGTTCCCAAACATTAAAAAGAAGATACGTGGAGCGATTTGAGTTGCCTGAAGCAGCTGTTGAAACATTTTGTACACTGATTTCTGAGATTACAGCCTCAGAGTGGAAAAAAATGCTTTGAAAATTGATTCGAGCGTATGCAAAAATGTATCGATCTTAAAGGCGAATACTTCGAAAAACAATAAAGCCATTTACCGAATTTTACATGTTTTTGTTCATATTCTTTGCAGAAACTTTTCCAGAAGCCTACGTATTATGAGAAATGTAGATTAGGAGTCTTTAGGAACTAATTTTTGAATATAAATTAGTTCCTAAAGACTCTTTAATGATACAAAATGGTTGGATATAATAGGGCGATAGGAGTCAAGCACGGCAAACCAATACGGTTAACAAAACAATTTTACAAGAATTACCTGCTTGATTCCTATTGCTTTGTTATATCCAACCATTTTGCAAAGAATTTCTGTGTAATATTGAATCAAATAATACTTATTATAGCCACTCTTACATGTTCTCTTCTATCTGTACGCCATCGATGTAAAAGATTTCTTAACCTGAATAGTCTTGACTGTAACTCGGTTCATTACGGGGCAAAGTGATATTTTATTTATCAAATTCGTTCATTTCGTAAAAACGCGTTAAATGAATTTAATCAACATCGAAGGTTTGGAGGCTAAACTCGACAATAATCATTTTTACATTTAACTTCATTAATTCCATAGAACAACTTTTAGTACACACTAATATAATTTTTGTAGTGCAAGCAACTGAATTCACTAGTAATATTCTATAATACAAATAATACTCATTATCCGTAAATTCTCATAATTTAATTACAAATTGTCACGCATAATGCGCTTTGTCGCGCTCGACAGCTCGAAGCTCGATTGACACAGAGCTTCTCGCGAAATGTAATTTATATAAACGCTTCACGTAGAAATATAATTTAAATTATATAATACTAATACAATATCAATTGTTATATAACATGTAATGAATGCCGTTACGTTGCTGTTCGTTTATTATATTAGGTGCGCAACTAAGTTCTCGCTTATTTTGATGAAAATGCATCAAAATAATAACATATAAATAACGAAACAATAGTTTCATAATCCGGTTTGTATTATATACATATATAAAATAAAGTTATATAATTACAAATGATATACATACAATGTAACATCTGTTACTCTATTTATTATTTCCATTATTTATTATTATTACATTACATTGTATTTACATTTGGTGTTTGTTGGGAACGAATCTCTGATAAGGGAGAGAGAAGGAGAGAGAGAGGGAAGAGGAAGGGAGGGGGAGAAGAGGGAGAGAGAGGGAGAGAGAGGGAGAGAGAGAGAAAGAGAGAGCGAGAGAGAGAGAGAGAGAGAGAAAGAGAATAATAATCCTTTGTCCTTTGACAGTTCATCGCAATGAGTGATCGCTCGCGTTGAACGATGAGTGCACCGTCTCTATCTTTCTATACGCTACCTTATGCACCGTTACTTTCTGTACGCGATCTGTAATTCGCTAACTTTATCTTTTAATAACTCAAGAAATAAGTGTCAGATAATATTTTCGTACAGAAAAAGTCTCAGAATTCAGTTAGGAATATGTCTTTGTAAGTTCGATTGTTCTGAACGATTATTCTGAACGATTATTCTGAATTATCCTGTATATAAATTATAAAATAAGTATTCTTTAAAATGTCTTACTTTATAATTTTCAAAATAACTTACGTTGATGACTCCGATATTCATTATCAGTGCTAAAAATTCATTGTGCTCATAACGTATATAATAGATTTTCAGTACTGGCAGTGAATATCGGAACACGGCCAAAATATGAAGAAGTTCAACATTTTTTTTTAAATCTTTATTAATTTAAAATATGAAGAATCCTAAAAATATTAGAAGATGTAAGAATTTCTTCATTAGAATAATGTTCTTTAAATGCAAAATTACAAAATTTTTTTTTTTTTCAGGAAAGGAACCGTTTATCTCATAACGGACGATCAAAGTCCTTTTGGATTGAAGGAACAAGGATTCTTGCCTTGATTGCGCTACGTTGAGAACCACAGTATAAAAAATACTGGAAAAGTTTTAATAAAATAGAAGTAGTCAATTCTTACTAATTGTATAGAAGGAAAAAGGAAATAGAGGGAATGTATATCGGCTTCTAATGTGAATATTTTATCATGCTACATTCATTATATAATAATGCAACAATTGAACGCAACTTACTTTATTTTTCGTAATAATCGAGTCATCGTTATTCCGTCTAGATGTTTTATCTTCTATCGCATGCAATAATGTCACCATCAATTTAATGTCCAATTGGCGATTGTCACATCACTACGATATTCGATATATTCTTGTCATTTAAATTTAAATTTGTAAAAAATAACTAATGGAAGTTCGAGAAGTCTTATTAAAGTATATATAGATTCAAAAAAATATTATGCTGGCGCTAAGATCTATGACTCGCGTATATCGATCGCGACGACAATAGGGGTATATAGTGAACATAGCAAATTAATACCAACATTTATTTTTAAATAAGACGGAACTTACCATAATAACTCTGACATACCTTTCATAGCGTACAGATAGAATTGCATGTAACGTTTTGCCGATTAGCAAAACATATTTATATATGAATTATGTATAAGTGAGAGAAAAAAAAGCCATACAGCAAGAAACACTGACGAGGAAATGAAAACTGCAATATAATAGCATCCTCAGAACGTTGCCTCACAAGAAATATTTTTTTATCGAGACTTATCTTAGTCTCTTCGAGACTTTTCTTTATACTTTTAAGAGAATGATGCATACTCTTCCGTTATCGTTCGCGTTATTAACGTACACCGGATACTGGCGACCTGTTAATTTTACATCCATCAAGTATTGGACGTACACTATTTATTCTATTGTAATGAATTTCCTACTTTATTCATTCACATTTTGTGGTTTAGTCGACTGTTTTATATTCAAGGATCTCGAAACTTTCATCGAGAAATTTTCACTGTTTCTGACAGTATTCGGTGTTAGTTGCAAAGTGATAAACCTAGCGGTACGTCGGGATGAAATTATTGATCTCACCAATATGCTACTGAAGGACATTTGCATACCCAGGAACGATCAAGAAACGGATATTCAGCGACGCTTCGATCGCAATGCGAAGTGCGTATGAAATACAATTCTGAGTATATATATATATATATATATACAGGGTGCCGAAGTTTTTAGTATATATATATATATATATATATATTAATATATATCTCACACACATGTACGCACACACACACACGCACACACTATGTATCGGGTTGAGGAAAAAATCTCTTTACAAGTTAGTAAAAAGAAACTTAGCATTCTATATGTTCTATTTTTAAAAAATTGATAATAACACCACTTGATAGAGCAACATTTCAGAATTGCTTTAAGAATCTGTATTTTTAATTGCAATATGATGATTTTAATTGCTCGGAATTACGAGCAGTAAAGTCAGAATGTTCCTTTTTACTTAATTCGCGAGTAAGTCAGGAATAAAAAATCATAGGAAGGTTTTTAAAAAATTTTGTAGAGATTTCAAGCTTTCACGATAGATAGTCAAATTTTTTTTGTATGCTACAGGCCTACAAAGTAAAAAGAAAATTTTTTATTTTTTCAAGTTTGTAGTTTTCTATATGTAAAAATTATAAAACTCATATAAATTCTAAAAATATAGTAAGCATTCCAAAGTAGAGATTTCAAACTTTAAAACCCTTTTTTAAATTTAAATTTTTTATCATTTTTAACGAAGATATTGGGGAAAGGTCTTTTTATCAACTTGTAAAAGAGGTTTTTTCTTTGACCCTACACACACGCGCGCATACGCACATGTATGAACACGAATCCGAGGGCAAAAGTACACATTTCAAAATGACAGATCCAATATGACGATAAAATGATAATTCTTACCTAGTCTTCTAACCATCTTCTTATCTAGTCTCCTACATCTAACCAAATTAATGGAAAATAAAATAAATAAATCAGACCTGATTTTGACCTGATTAAGTCTAATCAAGGGTAAAATAGTATAATACATAAAATATTAGGTGTTGGAATTAATTCGTAGCGTTTTACAAGTGATGGGAAGTACTTTCATTAATGTATTTTTTAATGCTCATGTGAAATAAATAACATTCTTTCATTAAAAACGCTACGAATTAATTCCAACACCTAATAATATTTCAGATTTAAACCCAACATTGACAACAGGAAAGTTTGAGAACAAATAAGAATTAGATTTATAAAGATTTGTATCTATGTACATTGTACTTTTATTAAATATATTTATTAAATAGATATTAGAATACAATAATTTAATTCTTGCATGATGTACTACATTATGTAATATTACATAATGTAATACGTGATACAAAAATTAAATTACAATGATTAATACATACAACTAACATATTACAGTCGATTTCATAGTCAAATGAATTTAATTAATCGCAACTTTAATAATTTTTAATGTTTTATAGTCATATCCTCAATTTATTTCGTTTTACAATTTTTGTGTATTCTTTCGCAATTCTTACAATTTACAATTACTAATTGTTTGTGTGCTTATATTTAGCCTATCGTATAATACAAAGTATTTTATTGTTAGAATTCGCCAAATATTTCATGGGCAAGTAGAGCGGACTAATTTGAATCGAAAATTCCTCTACTATTTTGTAAGTTTTCCCAATAGTTAATGAGATATTAATCCTTAAAGATAGTCGAATACATGCGCCCGCCCGGCCTACTACTGCGAAGTGTATATTCCTACCGATCGCTTGGCGCGCGGACATTGGAGATAGCTTGGCAAGAGCATTGTCCGTGCTATAGAGGCTCGCGGCAGTGTGCGCGGCGCGAGACACGTATGTATAGTCCAATCCATTGTGAATCTAACTTTTTTGAACGTCCTCTTCGTAACGTTTAATCATATAGTAACTTGTTTTTTTTTTAAAGATGATAATTTTCGTGTCTTTATCGTATTGTTGCTTGGTTGCAAGTTTAGTTTTTTTTTTTGTTATATTTTTTCTAATAATTTTATTAGTGGCTCTTATCGTTCCTTTAATTGGCAAACAGTGTGTTCAAAAATAAGTTTGGTTACTACCAGTAAAAATAATAAAATTAGCAGTGAAAATTACTGGCGCTATGTTTCTTTTCTTCCACCAATGCCAGTAAAACGTGATAAGATAAAACGAAGAAAGATTCTATATAATCCGAAAGATAATTTTGAATGAAATTATTTATTTATTTGATTCATTTGGTTAGATTAAATTAATAAAATATTTAAAAGATTTTTATATTGAGTTTTATATCATATTAATCTAATATGTAATTAAAATCTAATTTTAAAATATAGTGCGTATGTTTTGATAGAACTTATTTAATTATCATTTAACAAGTAGCATGTATTCTTAGGAAACTTTTGTAATCGTTTTACTTTATTAACATTGAGAATGACCTAACTTTCCTAGGTGACTGACCTAACGTTTGATCGAAATAATTAGGTATATGTTATATTTTATTACAAATATTATTAAATATTAGCAATTTCTAGCTTTCGTTCTTAACCTTTTTATATTTATTAATAAATTATAATTTTATTTAATTACTATATGACGTTCTAACATTATTATACGAAGCAGCGTCGCAAACACGATTCTCACAATTATAACACGACGGTTGAATTTTATTCCAATTTGATGCTCTTTAACTCTGCGTCTTAAGAATATTATTAATTTTACTGAAGATGGCCAGATTGTGGCCGAAACTTTTAATATTTTTATTATAATGCAAGAATAATTAAATATCACTAACTACAACTTGTGCTGTGGTTCTTTATGCTCTTTCTTTTCATATTTTTGAATTTTATTTAAATTTAACATAAAAGATATAGAAACAAAATCATATACAATAAGTCAGGTAAGATCGTGGTCGGCTTTACTCAAAGTTAATAAAAGATATCGCCCTAAATCTATCATGAATCTGTAGAGAGTATCTTTGTTCTTAATGCAAAATCAAGAAAGATTCAGTTGTCATTGAACTTTCTTAAGAGAATCACATTAAGCGCCATGAGTACCAAATACGCATCACACTATGAAGCTGTGTTCCTCTGCACTCACTCAAAAATGTCACAATTAGCGGCTGCTAAATATATGAAAAAGTCGAAATCATTCGTACAGAAGTGGGTGCAGCGATATGATGCAGCAAAAAATATCGATGATTTACCGGAACGTGACTCGATATGCAAAGTAGACAAAAAAAAAGACGATAAAAAAATAGTGAATCTGTTTCCTGGCTTAACACTGCGTCAAGGACAAACAAAATTGAAGCAGTAAGTTTAGATATATCGTACGAAACTACTCGAACCAATCTCAAGGCTAATAACATGAAATGGTGCAACACCACGTCGACTACGCTCTTACTTGACTTACTGTATTAACACATTTTATTCACTGCTAAAAACTTGTTCTATTTACTATGATACAAAAATAAATATAAAATAAAGTATCTCATGTTTCTATTTCGTTTTGTACTTACAAATCCTAATTAATTCTTTCAAAATTGTCACGAGCAATTATTTCCATCAGTTTATTTTGTTTTATATTTTCCTCTTTTTTCAATTCATTAGTGATACCTAGCGATTTCATTTCATGCAGTACCTACTTCAGGAACAATAATAGGGATATCAATATGATCATTTCGTAATAAACATATGTTATGTAATATGCAACAAATAATTATGTAATAAGAAATTAAATTTGTTTGTCATAGACAATTTATCTAATAAGTATCTCCTTTTAATGAATAACTCCTTTTTAATGTTACTAATCTTTCAACAATTATTCGAGCAGATGATGATTAAATTTTTTTTGTTCTCTAGTTAAATGACCATTATCATGAAATGGCATTATAACATTATTTTGGATATTGTTTACTATATCGTCTAATAAAGGCTATTGCCAGGCAAATACTTTGGAGTGCAATATCGTTGAATTCCAGAATAAAGAAACATTCGCATATCATGGACACATTCTGGCATTCCAGTAAATACATGAATAAATGATAAATCACTTTTACATATTACCTGAAAAATCTATTCATAATATGTATAATAGTTTACTAATTGTTCAACTAAAACACATCAAACTTTGTAAAAGATATTTATTACTCTTGATAGTCTTGATAGAAAAACATGATAAAAAGTATTTACTTTTATTTGAAATTGTATAGAAAAGCTAGCTTTTCTGTTTATATAACTATTGGCTTCTTTTTTAATTGGGGAATGTGTGTGTTCCATCAATAATCCAAAACTTTAGGAAATCCATATAATGTCTGAATATTTGTTCAAGTATTTTCAGCTCCTTCGTAGATATAGGCTATTTAATAAATAAATTTCGTATACTATACATTGCTCGAACTACTCTCTTTGTAATAAACTATGCACGTAATAACACATACACTTGATCTAGATAAAACGCTCTATTAAATCGTTCACTTATAGAGCGAAATGAATCTAGTGTTGCTAATACATATGGTAAATAATAATTAATATTTGTTTTACGACATCAATTTCTTCTCTTCCTTTGAATGGATTATTATCCAATTTTGGTTCAATTAAGTATACCAAAAAATAAAAGGTATTACATTCCAATCTATAATAATCAGATATATATCATTACTATTAACACAAATATTGTACAGTAATATGTATGCAATATTTTTGTGTATAAATATAATATTGATGATATATCTACTGACTAATCTAAAATGTGATTTAAATTCGACATCTGTGTATAGTGCAATAACATGCTCCACATAATTTCAAATTTTTCACTCTTTTTTCTGTTATAATTTATTATGTCAAATAATACTTATCGTCGATGGTAATACTTATCATCATCGCTCACTTGAAGAAGCACTAGTAGAAGATTTGAAAATAATATTGTCAAGCAAAATATATTCATCTATAATTACATCCATAATTGCTTTTTATTTCTATTAACTTAATCTAACTAAATGAGCCAAATAAATAAATAATTTCTTTCAAAATTATCTGTCGGATTATATGGGACCTCTCTTCGTTTTATCTTATCACGTTTTACTGGCGTTATTGGTGGAAGAAAAGAAATGCAGTGACAGTAATTTTCACTGCTGCCAATTTTAATATTTTTACTGGTAGTAACCAAACTTATTTTCGAACACACTGAAAGTCGTCATATATGTACGTAGGATTTTGTTAAAGCAGATGACAATGTTGCCTGATAAGCATAGACCAACCCAAAAGGTGTATATCCTGTAACTATGTGTGGAGTGATGTTATAGATGAACATTGTATAAGAGATCTATTCGTTCCAATTTGTTTGATTCTCTTTAATGTAATGACGCAAATATTTCGTTAGAATTTGGTGAAACCGTTCTAGTACATTGTTACTCTCCAAGGTGATAAGCAGTAGTTTGTACTTTCTGTATTTTCAATAATTTACAGATATTTTTGAACATCTCACTTACAAAGTTAGTGCCTTGATCCGTCAATATTCAGGTACTCCATATTTAAAGATGATCATTAGAATGAATCGTTTTTACTATCTCAATAGTTTCTTAGTCCGATATAGGAATAGCTTTACTAAATTTAATAAGACTGAAACGTATGATTATCTGAAAAGTCTTGAAACGTTAGAATGTATTCATTTCCGCGTTTGGTAATTGTTAATGGTCCAACAATAGCACATTTTTCAAATGGTCGATGAGCTGTATCTATAATTATGGTGCCCTTGTTTTTTTTAATTTATTTTTTTTTAATTTATTTTCTTGACATATCACCTTTCTCTCTTTCTCTCTCTCTCTTTCTCTCTCTCTCTCTCTCTCTCTTCCTCTCCCTCTCTCTCCCTCTCTCTCTCTCCCTCTCCCTCTCTCTCCCTCTCCATAACTTGCATTTAGTTATTTTCATATAGTAATTTTCTACATATTTGATTAATCCCTCCAATTGTGTTTTAGGCGGATTCGATTTATAGTTCTTTCCAATCCTTAATAGGTGAGTCATGATTCTACTAGAGAATACGTCATTTTTCGCCGTCATTCTTTCGTTTCACTCTGTTCCTCGTATGTTGCTCTTTGCTGCTTATCTTTGGAAGAAGAAATGGCATTTACAACGACTTAATTCATCGGCATTCATATGAGTCTTACTTAAACGATGTATAATTTCATATTTCTCTTTAGTCTCCAACGAATTAATCTTGATTCTCTCTGGATCAGTTATATTAAATAACCATACTAAAGGCTTATGGTTAGTTATTATTTTAAATTTTGTGGAGAAGGAGAGAGAAGGGGAGAGAGAGAGAGAGAGAGAAAGAGAGAGAGAGAGAGGTGACATGTCCAGATCATGACTTTGAGTAATATTTAAAAAGTTTTTAGTCGTCAGTCGGACATCTTGGATAATACAAATGTCAGAGGTACTGTAACTTTCGAACCTTTTAACTCGGAATGTACTTAATGGAAAAATACTTTATTATAGTGTTACGAAAAGTTATTAAAATAAGTTACAAGAATTGGCAATTAAAAAATGGAGGGTCTATTAAAAAAATTTTATGTACCATGGATCTGACCTTAAGAATTTCTTATCAAGGTGAATCAAGATCATTGTCTTTTTTCTTCCTTGAAGCCATAAAACTTTTGTCTAAAACATTTAAAAAAAAATTTCTCCTTTTCAAGATATTCGCGTGTATTGAAATGGCCTACCCTGTATATTACATATTTATTACAAGTATATAGATTTTTATTATAAGAATATTAGAATATTAGAATAGATTACATGATCTAATTATCGAAACTTAATGATTCTAAATATAATAAAACCTACAAATGTTTATCCTTAATCCGATTTTTCGACTTGCTCATAATTTGGCCTATTTTGGAAAATAAGCGCTCAGAAGATACTGAGATTGCCATTAAGTAATGCTAACTGTAATAACACCAAATTTTTTCAATAATTTATTGGGCATTTAATTTTTTTAATCTGATGCAGATGATATCGTATTTTAAATCCTCGGACATTTGGTTACTATGCACTCTATCTAGATCTACACTATTTTTATTTAAATTATTTACTATTTCCTCATGGTAAGTCCAAAAATCAGTCTGTTTATTGCTTGAGCATGTTAAGACATTTGATCGCTTCAACGCGATGTTCAAGTTCAGGTTTTTAAGTGCAGTTTTATTTATCGCAAATGATTGAATTTTATTTATTGCATGAGAGCACGCAATTTTATTCTCAAAATGTATTTTTTTAAATCGCTGGTCTAAAATAGTGGAAATTGCTGCAATTGTTATTTTCTCAATATCTTTAAATCATTTTGTAAATTCGTCCAACTTCTATTTCATATGACGTCCTACATCAGTAGAAGGTGCGTATAATTGTAAATTAAATTTGATTATTTTTACTACTGGGATTACCTGCCGTAACGTAGTTTTCGCCACAAATCATTGTAGTAGCGCTTTTGAATGGCTATAATATTCGAATAAATTCTTTAGTTGTTTGTAGTTCAAACGCATTTAATATTGTAGGAGCTTTTGGAATCTGTAATAGTATTAGGCTAATTACATCTGACAATTTTACAAATATACAAGCATGTCATATATTGTGTTGGAAGCGCGCTCTCAGTACCGTTGACATATAAGGCGAGACGCGTGTTATCTACCGAGTTAGAAGAAGATGCCGGAATGGTCACGTGTGAACGACAGAAGAAGAGGAGATCGGATCGCAAGTTGAGCGAGTGCTGTTCGTTCCCGCCAATAGAACTTTTGCCTTTTTTACTGCCGTTGTTACTGCGAATAATCCGAGCCGTATGCTCTTAATGTTTTTGTAATAAAGTAGCGTCTTCGTGTAAAATAAGAAAAAGTGTCTAATATTATTAAGAACCTTACGATCCCGAAACCGCGGCTGCAACATTCTGACGACCGTGACAGGTCTAAGTAATTTCGTTGTAGCTGTTTTATAGCAAGCAGAGATCGTAAGAAAGTAATCCGTAGACATGGAACAAGTAAAATTAACACTAAGAATAACACGATCCGCCTTTACGAGAGTGTACCCTTCCTTCCGGACTGAGCAGTCGAAGGAATCGCCAGACATAACCTTATTGCAAGTCAGCTTCGTGTTGCTACGAGATAAAACGAGTGAGCTTAATGAGTTAAATCAGAAGCTGCAGACCTTGATGATTGAAGTTAGAGAGTCTGAAGAAGCCATTGGAAGAGAGGCACAACACGCAGATGAGTATGCCACGAAATATCATCAAGTAAAGGTCGGGCTAACCTGTCTCTTAGGTCGGTTCCGCTGTAACGGACTACCACAACAACACAGGAAAGTATACGCGCATTAAAATTGCCGAAAATTGAATTAAGAAAGTTTGGCGGTGATATCAAAGATTGGCTTCCGGTTTGGAGTACTTTTAAAAAAATTCATGAAGACGCGACGTTGTCGAGGGAAGATAAATCCAATATTTAGTACAGTCTATGGTAAAAGACTCGCGCGCGTTTGAAGTAGTGAATAGTTTTCCACTAATGGCCGGTAATTATGAGAAAGCCATAGACAGTCTGAGTCTCGATTCGCCAAAAAAAAGACTTATTGATTGAATATTATGTGCGCGAACTTTTAAAGTTAGTCTTAAGTAAGAATAAAAACATGTCGCTCACAATCACTTATGATAAATTAGAGACGCATATACGAGCACTTGAAACTTTAGGCGTGACAACAGAAATGTGCGCAGCAATGTTGCTTCCTTTAGTAGAATCCTTACTGCCTGAAGAGACCTTACGTACATGGCAACGAACAAGGGCCCAATTAATTCCTCATTCTGACGCGTCTGTTGTAAATGTTACTGCAAAAGATCGTCTTACTAGTCTAATGACTTTTCTAAGAAGAGAGGTCAAGAGTAGTCGAGAGCGAGGAACGTATTCAAATGGCAAAAACATGCTTCGAGAGCAACGATTTCCAGATGACAAAGGGCAAAAATAAAAAGAAATCAAAGAGTGAACGAGATCCAAAGATAGCGACAGCGTCTAGCTTACTATCGACGAAAGAAGTAAAGTTGCAAATGTATATTTTGTGGAGCTAATCATGACAGCTTGAGTTGTAAAATGGCCAGAAGTATGGACTTAGAGAAGAGAATCCAAGCTGTAAAAGACAAGCAGGGCTGTTTTAATTATCTGAAAAAGATGCCATAACAAAATAAAATGCCCTTGGTGCAGCAAAGGACATTGCCTGCTGATGTGTAGGAACCTGTCGAGCAAGGACGAGACAAAGCAAGCGGATGAGAAGAAATCAAAAGAACCAGTTTTTCACGAGGGAAATAGTTGTCTCGCTAATGTAATCTCTTCGAATACAAAAATGTTCCTGCCTATACTAAAAGTCAAGATGTGAGGTCCAAAAGGTGAATGTTCGCGCTGTCATAGATACTGGCTCGCATAGATCTTATGTTTTGGAAAAGGTAGCCAGAGAGCTTGGATACGAGACTGAGAGCGAACAGATGGTACATTTGTTGTTTGGAGGAACTAAAACCAAACCTCAGAGACACAAAACTTGTCGGATCTACATCGGCAACTTAGATGGAACATATAAATGTGACTTCGTAGCTTTGCACACAAAATATTGCAAACAAAACATTATCTGCCAAGACGCCCCCTAAGATCGATGATATATGGATGGATATACTTGAGAAAAAGGACATACGTTTGAGCGACACCGGTGAACGTCAAGAATCCATTTCACTATTGATTGGAGATGATGTTGTTGGTAAAATATTCACAGGAAAAGTCTTACAGATAAATTAAGGAATAACAGTTCTAGAAACTAAGCTTGATGGACAATCTTAGGTAGGAATATAGACGATGACAGCGACACCGATACTACGCTGACGATTATGTCAATGTTCACTCCAGAAGCTAACATATCAGACTTATGGAGACTCGATGTCTTCATCACGGGCATCACGGATCCTATTGAGAGTTACTAAAGAGGCACATCAAGCTGAAATAAAACCTCATTTCAAGAGACAACGAAAATCGACAACGAAGGTCGATACGAAATTCTTCTGCCGTGGAAAGAGAATCATCCAGCTTTACGAGATAATCGAGACATAGCCAAGAAAAGACTAAAAGGCATTACAAAGAGATTGCGACAAGAAGATTTATTTGACGACTACCAGGCTGTCTTTGATAATTGGCTCGAAGAAGTGATTATTGAAAAGGTACTTGTACTTGAAGTCGACCAAGAGAGCTACTACATATCTTCCACACAGGTCTGTAGTCAAAAAAGAAGGAACTACGAAGATACGTTTCCTGTTTTCGATGCATCAGCAAAAGTCAAGGAATCGCCTTCGCTTAACCAATGCTTGGAAACTGGACCCAATCTTATAGAGCTTATTCCAGCATTGCTACATCGATTTCGAGAGAGGAAGATAGGGGTAACTGATATCGCAAAAGCCTTCTTACAAATCGGTGTCTTTCCGTCGGATAGAGATGTTTTGAGATTCTTGTGGTGGAACGTTGACGGAGAAATAGAGATTTATCGACATCGTCGAGTTGTTTTCGGATTGACAAGCAACCCATTCCTTTTAGGGGCGGCGATTGAATTGTATATTAACAGAGCCTTAACCTCTACCATTTTGCCATATAAGAAAGCAGTTTATGAGAAACTGGCAAAATCCTTTTATGTCGATGACTGTGTTACTAGTGTCGATTCTTATTCTGATTTTAAAGTTTTCAGGAGAGAAGCCTGTTCCCTTTTGACTCAAGCCAAATTTGACTTAAGAGATTGGAAATACACTGGCAAGGATCCTGAGAGTCAGTCAACGATGCTTGAACTTATATGGGACACCAAAAGGGATACTTTAATGTTACCGGAATTTCCTGCACCGACGATCACGGAGAAAATAATGAAGAGAGTCATCTTATCACAAGTACAGAAAGTTTACGACCCTCTCGGATTCGTCTGTCCCGTACTGTTAAAACCAAAATTATTATTGCAAGATCTGTGGAATAAAAACGTGGATTGGGACACAGAAATAGACGACGACATTAAGCATGAATTTTTTAAATGGGTTCAGCAACTAGGTCTCCTACGTATATTGAAATTTGCACGATGGATTTTTGAAGAGGAAAGAGGTCCCGACTCACTGTCCTTTCATGTTTTTGTCGACGCCAATAAAGACGCATACGCGGCAGCAATCTTCGTAGGAGTTGAGTCAAGCATAGAAGTCGAGGTACATCTCGTAGAAGCTAAATCTAGAATAGCACCCAAAGAGAAGAAGACCATACCTCGCCTTGAATTATTAGCAGCCTCCATTGGAGCTAGGATAATGCGATCCTTCGTAAAAGCTATGGATTATCAAGATATCAAGACCTATTTCTGGAGCGACTCGATGACCATTCTAACATGGATTCGACAAACAAGACAATGGGCAGTCTTTGTATGGAATCGTGTTCTGGAAATAAGGAGCTTTACGGATGTTGAATCTTGGAGATATGTTCCTGCAGTGATGAACCCAGCGGATTTATCCTCACGAGGTTGTGATGCTAAAAAATTCCTTGAACTGAAATGATGGGAGGGACCGGAGTGGTTGAAACTACCTTCCAAAGAATGGCCCAAAGAGGAAGGAAAAGTTGACAAGAACATAGTTAATTTAGAGTTACGCAAGACTTCCAGATTTGGAAAGCCCCAAGTTTACAAGCCCCACTTTGCAAAGAAGATATGTTATCGTCAAAGATTAAAAGAAGAGTTCAGAAAACGTTTCCGTATATAGTACTTGGGTCAGTTATCTAGATGAACTAAACCCAGGAATAGTTCCGCGTCCGTGGCTGTCGGGGACGTCGTGCTTAAAACAATTTACAAAAGCGATTAGACTGGTCGCTCGCCGTCATTAGAGAAATCTACCCCGGAAAAGATGGTTACGTGAGGGTGGTAAAACTGAAAACGAGGTAAAGGTGAACTGGTTCGAGACCATCCAAAGACTAATTCCCTTGGAAGTTGAACACTCCAGTCCTGAAACTGATAACTTTATCGGGTCTATCACTACGATGTCAGAGATTACTAAGGGAAATGCAGCTAACACCCTCGAAGAGTCCGTAGCTGTCCCTAGAGAGGAACCGAAATCGTTGGAAGAAACGAGCTTAAAGATCCGAAGGGATCGTATTATCAAGAAACCGGACCGGTTCAGATACTAGAAATGTTTGTCATTTTATTTTTGTTTTCATTTTTTTTAGATAGGTTGATTTGCTCCTACCAAGAAGTCACAACTCAAGAGAGATGTTGGAAGCGCGCTTTCAGTACCATTGACATAAAGAGCGAAACGCGTGTTATCGGCCGAGCAGCGAGTTAGAGGAAGGTGTCGGAATGGCCGCGTGTGAATGACAGAAGAAGATGAGATCGGATTGCAAGCTGAGCGAGTGCTGTCCGTTCTCGCCAATAGAACTTTTTACTTTTGCCTTTTTTACTGCCGTTGTTACTGCGAATAATCCGAGCCGTATGTTCTTAATGTTTTTGTAATAAAGTAGCGTGTTCGTGTAAAATACAAAGAAATGTCTAATATTATTAAGAACCTTACGATCCCGAAACCGCGGCTGCAACATATTGAATTCCAGCGCGTATCAACACTTTGAATAAGTTTTAAATCCAATTGAACGCGCAATTGATCTATAGCAGCGACAGATTTTTTGAAATATGCTACTAGTTTTAACTTTTTTGCAAAGCTCACTAACAATTTCGACTTTCTCTATTATTCGCGAGGGTATTAAATTTAGAGTATGGGCAAAGCAATAAAAATGTCTGCTTGTCTGCAAATCCATTGATAATAGCCTTTCTTATATTACTCTCATTGTCAGAAATTATTGCGATAATACTTTCCAATTAAATATTCCATTCAGCAATAACATTGAAAAGCCATCGTTATAAGTTTTCGGCAGTATATCGTTCTACCAATTCTGTCACCAATTATTACAGACTTATGCTTGTTATTTAGCAAGTAGTGGCTTATTATGCCTAAAAAACTTTTGGCATTTAAAGAATCGGTCCAAACATCTGTAGTGAGACATATTTTTAATCAAATACAATTTTTCCTTAACTATGTTCGACAAGCACTTATATTTTTCCGTTAATAAGTGAGTAACGGTTTTGCGTGACGGAATTGTATACAATGACAGTTTTTATAAAAGCTTGGAATCCTTTTTCCATTATACAAAAAGGCAAATTATTCTTTGCAATCATATAAAGCAGTTTGCTGGTCACCTTTGCTGATTTTGATCCGTCTGAAGTCAAATTATGTGTATTTTATTACATGTTTATTTTATTTATAACTTATTATTTAGACCATTAAAAACAAATATAAATTAATGCATAAAATGTATTATAGTTTATTTATAGTTATTGCAACAATATAGAAAGACAACTTACCTCGAAAGGATTTTTGCGTAGCGAAAACTGTATTAAGTCGCGGTTGTTTTTGCTTTGACATAATATGTTTTAAATGCGGTGTTGAAATAATTGATCTGATTGAAGAAATTGATAGTGATGGTACAGATTGGACTTGTTCAAGAAATGGGTTATCCAGATTTTCCAGCTCTTTATTATCTCTATCATCTTTATCATGCTGATTGAAAATAAAACAGTTATACTTAGAAAATAAATAAAATTTAAACAAAGTTTTTAGAGGTGACCCAACAACATAGAACATAAATAAGAAAGAGTACAATCACATACGCAAATTGTTTTTTATACAAGTTATATATTTAAAATCAGTTATATGTAAACGTTTCGGTCAAGTCGTGACAATCATCAGTACAATCACGAGAATGCAAATGTTAAATACTAAATTAGAACATGAGGATGTCGCAGTACAAAATTTCAAAAATTAATCCTGTCTTTATAATCTCTTTTACAATGAAATAAAAATTTTTTTATTCTTGATAACTTATATCTTAAAACACGGAAGATTACCAGATTTTAATAAAATAAATATCTATAAGTTATTTTCATTCAATTAATAAATTAAGTGTACTTAATTATAAAAACTTACTTGTGTTTTCATAACTATAATATAATAATGCGATGCTATTTTGTTAGAAGAATATTAACGTAGATGGAAAAATATTATAGCGATGGTAAGACTGTTATGTACAAAATTTCGTGTAATTACAGTGACATTGTCAGCAATTTTCGACAATATTTGTATATTTTGGAGGAAAAAAAAGAGGAAAATCACTAGGTAGGGATGGAATATTGGTGAGAGAAAACTATTTTTTAATTATAGGTATCAAAATATCGAGCAACCGAAATTTCATTAGCTTCACCGAGGTCGATAAAAAAGACCCTAAGATCCTGCGCACAATAGAAGGAATAAGGAATTAGAAATAAATAATACGGTTAAACGGTTTCAACCTATCAGAAACCGTGTATTCCGATATATCCGATTTCTGATATGTTAAATTGTTTATTCTTTATTCCTAATTCCTTATTCTTTCTATTGTGCGTAGGGCCTAAGGGACACAATAGAGGAAATAAAGAATAATGAATTATAATCTATCAAAAATTGTATATTCTGATATATTCGATTTCTGATAGGTTAAAATTCGTTATTCCTCTTATTGTACGCAGCCCTCATAGACATAGTATCTCTAGACCGAGCATTGTCAGAAATTTGAGAAGTGAGGATAGGCCTTATTTAGAAAAGAACGCACTCACTTGGTGCAGAGAAAATCAAGGAGAGTGGCGCGGATAGCGTTTCTCTTTTTTGATTGATTCCATCAGTTATAACTCAACTTCCGCAAATGTGCATGTATGTATGTACGTATGTACGTACATACAATACTAATGCGGTACAATACCAAAAGTATGTGCAGCACTATATTTTATCACGTATATTTTATCACGTTTCTACCATATCTCCTTATCTACTCATTCCAATAAACGGCGACTTCCAGCTGAATCCGCTCTACTCTCCCTTGATTCTCTCTGACTTGGCACAGATGCGTTATCTCGTTTTGCACATGCGTATAAAGTGTATCTCTAAGAGAAGAGATGGAAAGAGAGAACGAGGAATTAAAATATAACAGCTTACAGTTAGATCGGCGAAGAGAGTCTTGTATATGTTCTGTAAGAGTCTCACGACGAGCACGAATGGGGATGGACGTGTTTCGTCTCGGAATTTTTGTTAGTCAGGTTAGCCGAGCTTTTTCGTCCTTTCGATTCTCTCTCTCAGAGATATACTTTATATACATGCGCTAGGTCCCAAGAAAACGAGTATCGAAAACCGCTATAAGTAGGTTAAGTATCGATACATGGAATATTAATACGCGAAGTAATGAAATGTAAACTAAATATCGATATTCAAGATGGAAAATATCGATACTGCTAATAGCAATTCTATATCACCCATTACTATTATACAATAAATGATTAATAATTTCTTTTCAGTGATATTGTAATTTTGCTCGGTTCGTAATAGTACACGATTAATATGTTATTGGCCTATAATTTCTTGAGATAATATAGCTCCTATCGCATAATCAGACGCGTCAGTAGTCACAAAAAATTCTTGTGTAAAATCTGAATACTGTAATACGGGTGCGGTAATCAATTTATTTTTTAACAAGTTAAAAGCAATTTGTTGTTCGACTATCCATTCGAACGGTTCTCCTTTCTCCATAAGTTTCGTTAAAGGTTTAGTAATTTTAGAAAAATTTTTAATAAATTTCATGTAATATCTGGGTGGTCCTATGAATACTTGCCTTTCTTTTATTTTCGTAGGAAATTTATTTATCGTTTTTAATTTAGTTGATCCTGGTTTAATTTCGTCATCTCAGTTATTATGTGTATCTCAAATAAATGACCTCTTTTCTAAGTCATTCACACTTCTCCGGCTGTATTTCAATTTATGTCACAGCTTATTAAATACTTCGATGAGCCTTGTATTGTGTTCTTTCAAACTTGCTCCATATATGACTCATCTAGCTATACCAAAAATTTAATACCTTGTAATTCTGTTAAAACAGAATTCATAAACCTTTGAAATGTGACTAACGTATTTTTTAATCCGAATGGTATCCAGTTAAATTAATAATGTCCATTTCTTCTTCTAAGTTGTTGGTCTCAAATATCGTCTCAAAGGTGTCGTGATCTTCTGGAAAAATCACTTTTTTAATGGCGACGCACTACTCTTTTCTATCCAGGGCCCAGGACGCGGTCTCTCGCCTCCTCCCGGATCCTTTGTAATCTGGGCGTTAGATCGTCTAGTGATTTGTAACAATTATAACAATGATCTATTAGAAAAACATATTATTACTATGATTATACCGAAAGGCACAACAGAGAAAATACAACCATTAGATGTTTATGGATTTAGAATTTGGAAAAATTGTGGTGTGTGTGTGTGTGTGTGTGTGTATTGTGTGCTAAAAAATTTTAGATATTGTTTTATTATTAGAAAATAATATAAATTTACATGAACGAAATAATATAATAAAATTACAATCTCTGATACATAATCAATTGTTATCCCCGCGATATCACAACGTATTTAAATATTCGTGGTTTAAAAGTGATTATACAAATGAAAGACCAGAAGAATTTGAAAATCCAGTAGAATTTAGAGTTGTAATAAAATGTTCTCTCATAGTACAAGAAGTTATTATATTTAAAACATTTTTTCATCGATCATTATTATAATATATCCATTGATCTTATGAATCAATAAATTATAAGAAATGAGTGTATTACATATTCTTGTGAACTAATTAACCTTCAAATTCTGTTGTGACAATAACTATATTGACACTCAGATAACGTTTATTATCTACTATGAATAATAATTGAAAAACGGTCTACTTTGACTGGAGCAATCTCACACTGGCCATATAGCTTGTTAATAAAAAAAAAATTATTGTACTGAGTATAATGAGTAAATAATACAAAATATAAATTTATTGTGTATAAACATTTAGAAATTATAATATTATGTTTAAACGATAACTAAATAAGAGATTAATACGTAAAACTAAAAATAACTTTAAAAGAATAATCTTAAGATGTTACAAGAAAGTAATGTACAAAAATAAATAAAAAAATTTTATTCACTTTAAGGAGAAATAATAAAAATTATTATAACTCTTAATATTATTTATAACTTGTAATGTTACAAATATTAATCATGTCATCAATTTCTTAATTCGTTGATTTATGTATTTTATTGTTTCGACGACAATTACTTACGCATATGAGCATGGATAGCGTATATATGGAAGTGTTAATAATTAATTCTCGAAAATAATATGTCGTAATGTAACTTATTACACATTGAATTCGTAAAATAAAATCTTTAATTTGGTAAAAAAAGAATTGAAAATTTAAGAAAATTATAGGCGATGAAGGTATTTTGTTACAAAAAAATAAAAATTTTTTTCTTTATAACTTTAAAGTACTTCACAACTTTTAAAAAATGTTTTTTTATTTTTTATAGTTCCGATATTCGCCTCAAAAGAAAAATATTATTCTTTTTCAGAGAAGTGTTTCATCCCTTAAACATGAGTTGGGGCACTTATAAAAAAATACGTGTCTCTTAGATTTTCGTGTCTAACAACATATTTCATGGAGAATCAAATCGGTTCCGGACAGTTGTGAAATTTCCCTTGTTAGTTGAAAATAATCAAGTATGTATTCAAGAAAGGATAAATATAAAAGAACCTTTTGTAAAAGACTTCCCTCAGCGCCCTTGGCAAAAAGTAGGCATAGATTTGTTCAAAGAAAAGAAATGGTACTTATATAATTATAACAGACTACTATTCCAAATATTTCGAGATTTTACTTAGGAGTACTAATAGAATCCAAGACTATAGATAAATGATAAGAAAGTTTTTGTTAGATTTGGAATACCTGAGGTAATTAGGGGCAATTGGGTACACAGTTTGCTTCAGAATTTCAGCGTTTTGCGATTTTGTGCACGTTACAAGTTCTCCTAAATATTCACAAAGCAACGGCGCCGCGGAGACGGCAGTTAAAATCGCAAAAAGCATGATAAAAAAGTATAGTGATATTCAGGTTTACTAACGCAACGCCTCTCGAGAATAGCTATATTTCCGCAAAGCTTTTCTCTCTAGAAAAATCCGCTCGCGTCTTCCAATTTTACCAAATAAACTCGGCACATTCCATAGGCATAATAAAATATCCGCAAAAAAAGGAGAGACAGTTGAAGCAGAAATATAACTATAATAAGAGACATCGCGTTGCATAAAAGTCACATTTAAAAATGACGCTGTATAGATAATAGATACGTGTACGTACAGAAGAATTATTTAAAAAAAATAAAAATTCAAATTTTTTCACAGTAAAAACGGAAATAGATACCGTTAGAAGAAACCGCTGATACCTCGTCCCAACTCCCTTTTGACAAAATAAACAACGCAATAATAGCACCGTTGTTACCTAAAAAAGCCGATGCAAAAGAGATACCTACATTACATATAGTAGTATAATAGATTTCAGAAAATTAAATAATTTAATCTATCTATCTAGGCGATTCTTTTCCTCTACCTAATATACTTGATATAATGGACCAACTAGGAAAGTCCATACGGATCCTTTGTAATCTGGGCGTTAGCTCGTCTAGTGGTTTGTAACAATTGTAACAATGGTTTATGATCTATTTCTAAAGTTATGTTAATTCCGGTGATATATTCTTTAAAATGTTCTGCTCCATATGCTAGTGCTAAGGCCTCTTTTTAAATGTGACTGTATTTCTTTTCGGAATTTAGATAATGTTCTGGGTGCAAGCCACTGCTTTTCAATTCTTATTTTCAACTTCTTGCAGAGCGCTCCTCAAATCGTAGCTAGACGTATTAGCGTACAGGGTGCTTCCGTAACGTACACCTATACATCAGTAAGTTGCATTACCTATCTACCTATTGGCAGGGGCATGTCTTACCAGTAATGCAGAATAAGATTAGATCGCAAATCTGGCGAGGAATGAGACAAAAAAATTGAATTCTACATTCTGTATAGTGTAAAATTCAATAATATAATATAAAATATATATATTTATCAAATAATAATATCTGACCTAATCTAACATAAATATATTTTAATAAATATATTTGAACAAAAAATGTTTTTGTCTTAAAATGCTTACATAATAAATGTTTGAAATATAACTATCATTTTTTTCTAAAACAATTCTGTATATTTATAATACAATATTGGTTGGCATCAATTTAGCATAATATATAAAAACTTATATCTGATGATATCGTCATGACGAAGAAATTCTTGTGAATAATTTATTGAATACATAAGTTTGTCTTCTAATTTTTTATTGTATATATCAGACATTATTTTCTTGTGTCATTAATTCTATATTAAATTTATTCAGTTTATATAGATGGATTTCAGTAATGCTGGAAATTTATTTGTTTATGAAAAATTCTCTGGTCTGACGAAATAATTTGTAGAAGCAATAAATGTACGGTAATTCCGGCAAATACGCCACGCTGGGATTTACGCAGCAGAAATTAGAAAAAATAGAAAAAGTGGGGGTAATTTTCCCGCAACTACTCTGTTACATACCTTTATGTTATATTAGTATTGTGTTATGATTTCAGTTTCTTACTGTTAATATTAATGAAATTATTGTGATATTGAATCGATTTATCACTGTGTTAAGTAGCCCCATCATAAATTATAATCTACATAAAATAATTACTGTAGGACGTGCAAAAGACTTAGTGGTTATTTCGTGATACATGAGTGTAGAAGAATAGTAAAGCATGTTTTATAACAAAATATAAGTACTTTGTACTCTTGTACTCTTTGTTTAGTTTGTTATCTTGTATATTCCACCTATTTAGGTTATGCCTATATATGACATTTTTAAAAGGCGAAATTTGTGCCCAAAGCATACAAAGTGCACAGATTGAATTCAGTGCACTAAATACAATAAACGCATTACATAAAATATGTACCTCATGTCACTTGTAATACATGTGGGAAGATTGTAATTATTATTTATTGCTTTATATACATATTTAACATTCTTATTCCTTAATAAAACTTTACAAATGCATTTTATAAATCATTTTACGTCTAATTTATGTGCATTATTTGTAAATTTTTTATGATGCCATACATGCTCTCCCTTTATGAGTAGCCATATATCTTACCCTTATGGGATATACGACAAAAATGCAAAAAGTTCATTTTTTAAAACGAAATACAAATATTTAGGATTTCTAATATTTTTTCATGACAGTAGACAGTACAAAGTTTTTATTGATATAGGTAGATGTTCTTTGTTAGAGATAGTGAAAGTACAAGTGAGTATGTACAAGTACTCTATGTACAAGTGAGTTGATTACTGACTGTTTTTGTGCTGAATGGTGGTGTGACTCGGCATGTATCTGTCTGTGTGTGATTTTCTGTACACTTGATGGCCTAGGGTGCTGTCGGCTTTCTTAGAGACAAGAACGTCTAGGAAAGGGAGTTTTCCGTTTTCCTTTATATTTATAGTGAAGTGGATGTTTGGATGTTGATTGTTGAGGAAAATAAGAAATTTACGGAGTTCAACTCTGCCGTGTCTTCATATCGAATGTGTCATCTGTTATACATAAAGGAACCAAACTTTGGTTTTTTGAGTGTTTTCCTGAGAGCCTCTTTCTCAAAATGCTTTATGAAGATGTTGACGATTACAGGAGAAATAGGAAAGCCCATTACCGCTCCTGAAGTTTGTTCATAAAATTGGTTGTTATAGGAGAAGTAAGTGATTGTTAAGCAGTGTTCTAGCGGGATGATGTCGGAAGGGACTTTATGTGAGGCCTTTATTATGTTTAATGTGTCTTTTATTGTGATTTGTATAAAAAGAGATTCTATGTTTTTTTCTCAGTGATCAGTAAAACATCGTACGAGTGATTTTCACCTTCCCACCGGTTAGGCCATGCCGGGTTTGGGAGTGCTCTCGTCATGCTGCAGGATTATCTCCGAGTCGCGCCCGCGCTTCGTATTTTTTATATAAGGAAAAGGCGGACCTCTGTTCGACTACGGGTAATTCCGGGATCTCTTCAGAGTCCCTTGACCCTGCTATCCTAGATCTCCTTCCCGTATCCCTGACATTTGGATATTATCCAGGGGAAGGCAATATCCCTGTTCGATGGCATCAGCACCGGTGCAACGCCTATTCACCATCTTTACTCGTGTCCCTGTGTGTGTCAATTGCAGCCCACGGCAGGGCCGGTGACGATCCATCTCTACCTACCCATGTCCCCGTCTCCGACTTTATACAGGGTGAGACGGACCTCTGTTATTCTACACCGACGCGCGTGATAACTAAGGAAGAACAAATCTCCTGCTCAGGTATGAGCACCTTTCGATGAGCGCTCACTCCTCGCCCGCCTAACCGAACGTCCCCATGCCGGAACTTAAAAGTGTGTCGCGAGATCTGACTCCCTCAATGTCCGAGCGGTCGTAATACGACTACTCGCTAAATAGATCAATTTTCTAAGAAGGCGCTATGATTAATAAGAAATTCTATGAATTCTGCAATAATAGGGAATTCATCCTTAGTAGACCTTTTCAACTTTCATTATCTATGTGCTTTATCTACTTTAGATAGAATAATATGGATTAAGATGTCTCAACAGGTTTCTCTAATTTTGATAGTGTTTGAGTAAAACATTGTCAATTAATTCTTAGATCTGTATGTGTTTCGCACAAAAACGATATTTCGCAATGTAGCATTTTCGGCATGTGCCCGCCACACATGCTACCGGGTGATTCCGTCGAAAGCGATGTGGTCGAGAGAATGTAATTCGTTTTCTCTCTGAGTTCAAAATAATTTTATTTATTCACTGGATTACAATTGTTCTAAGCACACGCACAGACAACAAAAGGGAATGTTCAATTTCAAGGAATGTTAATTTTTCCATAAATATGTATTGTTGTTCATATCAATCGCGGTTGCCGTTCGTTAAGAAGTGCATCAACACACAAAGCAAGCAGGCGCCTTCTCGTGTGTCATTGTCTAACGCCTAATGCCAGCCAATCATGGTCGTGCCGATACGACCGGCCAATAGCCAATCATGTGCCTATTGCGCAGAACCACGCACGAGTTACGACTGTCTGATCAGCCTTTCGTAATGCATGTAGCTTATACTTCAAAAAAAATGAGACGTGAGGAGGAAAACGTGGTTATAGTATTTATGATGCAGTATGAGATTTCTTGTTAATAGAACAAAGTCGAACAAAGTCTGTATGAGATGCTGAACTATAAGCTTTTAATTTCAAATGGTTTTTTTAGTAGCTCTTAAGGGGATGCTGGAGCGAAGGCCGAAGTTAATCAAGATCGATATTACAGGTTTTCATTTCCAATAAGATGCTTACGCCCTCTGAGTTAATATGATCATGCAGGAAATTCGATCGATTTATCGATATTTTTATTCCGTTTCCTACCATTACCATCTTAGCAACGAAGTATATTAGGGTCGGTTCCATAAATGTAAAATTTATTTTGGAAAATTTTCCAATTTTAAAATTGAGAAAAAAATAAACCGTAATTGAAGTTAATCTTATATTTCTAGAATCGAACTTTAGACATATAGTTGTATTATGTACACATGCAGTGTAGGCTGTGTTCCAATATATACCACCAGTTAAAAATCTGTAATGTACATAAAGTATAGATTTTTAAAGTTATATCGATACGAAGCTGTAGTAGCACTTTTTCCTTACGTCCAATGCAATTTTAGGTAACAATAATAGTATCAATAAATTGCACATACATAATTGCATATACATAATGTAATTCTTTTTCATGAATATCCATATATATATATAATGAGTATATCTGTACACATAAAATGAGAATTTATCAGAGAATTCGTAATTTGATCATTTTTTTTAAGATCTTACATTTGATCATCTGCGTTTGACTCTCGTTAGCTTTGATTTATATTAGTTGTATGTATATTCTGATATTGAAAATATAAAAGCATATATCACTAATATCTGTATATTTGACCATAAAAAACATATCTCTTTTTATTAAACGTAGAAAAAAGAGGACATCAGTACACCTTTTTGTTACACATAACAAAAAGAGATGAAGCACCTACACACGTATGTGAATATGAATTAGAAATATATTTTATGTGTGTACATCATAATTTTAATATTCACTAATGTTTCTATATTAAATATATCTGCATGAAAAGCTAAGTATGAGTAACTTCTACCTCTCTTTTATGAGCCTTCTACAATAAGCCATTAGTTACAAATCAGAAGTCAGAAGCTAAAAATTGATCAATCACAGTCAATTTTTCTGACTTCTTATTTATGGCTGATTTATGGCTTATAATTGTAAAAGGCCCATTAAACATAATAAAAAGAGATGGAACAGCTACATATGTATGTGCAATGTATTTACGTACTGACAATACATGTTACATCCTAAGTTAAAATAGTATTGAGAATAAAGGAAAAAGTGCTATTACATTACACGTGTATACATGTATTTCAAATACATGATTACATCCGAAGATATATCTAAGTCACAGTCAGAGTGTATTTAGTAAAAATATACTTATTGTAACTTGCTGTTAGTCAACGTACACATTGACCTAAGTGTACACTCTAAAACATTTTGCTTTGAATATGATATACTTATATACATTTCATAAACGTACAGCATCGTACGAAAATTATGCATGTGACTATTGACTGTGTAATGTATGTTATATATATGTATAACATATATATATATAGGATGTCTAAAAAGACCCCGGATTTAGGAGCTGAACATAAAGGTGACTATAACTATAATCGTAAAGGAATGTAAATTATACTTGTATCGTACATGCATAGTACGCCAAAATATAATACGTTGACCTATGATTCACGTTCTCTTCTATGATTGAATTACGGCCATTCTTGTGCTAAAGGCCATTATATAACGTTTTTAGAAAAAACGTTTCAGACAAAAGTTGTAAGGTTTCAAAGAAACTGTTTACTGATATTCAATTTTTTTTCTTCATTAGTTTCTTTGTTTCGATCATGTCAAGCAATCAGCTTTTGTTTCCGTCACGACAATGCATCTATTCATATTTCTTTAATTGCAGACGCAAAATTCTACAAATTGGTTCCGTAATTGTATTTCATCAAATTTGATAATCGAATGCCTTTGTCAATAAATTAAAAATAGTCAGTCCATAATTAAAAATAGTCAGCCCATGATGAACGCCTCTGACATTGGATCTAATTAAACAAAGCGCAAATTATTGTTATAACTATATCACTTGTATAATAAATAAAAGTGATATTTTCACGAATGACATAAAGATGCTAACCTTTTCTATGCTGGCTTTACAGGGTGCCTTCCAACAAGAAACACACATCACAATAACCAATTTTGGCCTTCTAGAGTGCCTTCCAACAAGAGACACAGTGTGACACGGTACATCATTACAAACTTATTCGCTAATACAAGGATGAGATATTCTACTGTATTGTACTTACTGAATCGCTTGTTAGAAAGCACCCATAACCTTCTCTTATCAAAGGCAAACAATATTCGGCTATTACATTTTTTTCTATTTTGTGGACACAAAACACTATATAAATACACACACACACACACACACACACACACACACACACGCACGCACACATACACGCGCGCGCACACACACACACACACACATATGGTTGTGTAGAACACTACTACACTACACTGAATTGACAGT